>PVHP010052541.1:0-11064 GCA_004024765.1 Zapus hudsonius
GGGGAACGAGGCAGAATATATAGAGCTTCCTGGCCAATCAGAGGGCTAATGGTAAGAACCTGTGCATAACGGCCAATCGAGATCACCTCCTGAAACTCATTAAGCCAAGCCCCTCTTGGCAGGCTGTCAGGTGCCGTCCAAGACTAAGCCAGGGTGTGCCTCCAAAGGCCCCCAAAGGTTTTCGCCCCTGACAGGCATCCCTGTTGGAGGCTAGGTGCCCAAAGCTTGCAACCACCTCCAAACCAGTAAGGTGGGACGTTTCTGCTGTGTCACCTCTGCTCAGATTGCTGCCCTTGCTTAGAGTAAAAAGCAATGGGGATTTCTTGGATTTTCTTCCTCTCTCTTGGGTTTTCTTGGTCACAACACAGTTGGTGTTCTGGGTCAGATAGCTGTTTGCTGTGGGCCATTCTCGTGCCTTGCAGGGTACTTGGCAGTATCTCTGGCCTCCACCTAGTGATTGATACCAGCACCTCTCCTTCACAGCGTGACAGTCACACTGGAAACTGTGTTCCCATGGGGAAAGCGGACCTACCCCTGTGTCCTCTCCCAGCCCCAAGCTGTTGGCACCTCACTGCTGGCCGAGAAGGAAGCTGCAGGGGTGGGCTCTCAGCATCTCCATGAGGTGGGAGCCTGCAGCTGTTAGGGAGTCCTGAAAGGGCAGCTCCTTGGTATGTGTCCTCGGTGGCCAGCAGTGTCTGTCACATGCTGAACAAGTGAATTCACTCAGTAGACTGTCAACCCAGTGCTGAAAGAAGGTCCAGGGAATGATTGACCATATCGGCACAGAGTGAAGTCAGTCTTTGGGGCTTGCTCAGCAGCACTTATTTGAATGTCACCATTGCAGAATGGGTGGGGGTGTGATGCTTTTGATTATTGTTTTTTTTTTTTTTGAAAATAAGCAAACACAGCAATGTTGGGTCACTCCATAAGCCCTGCTCTGTACAGTCTCTCTGCCCTCGCTTCCTGGCATGCTGATGTGGTGCCTTTATCTTCCACCAGCATGTGCCACTGCCCGCTGTGGCCAGGTGTCACTTCTGAGCGCCTCCAACCTTCCAGGCTGAAGAAACCACCACACACACACACTACACCACACACACACACACACACACACACACACACACACACACACACACACCATCTCCAGCCCATTTCCTTCTCTTCAGAGTGCTGATGCTCTCACAAACTTCAATGTCATGTATTTGTTAGAAGCTTGGTTGGGCTCAGACTCTAGAATACACACTGTAAGCCCAGGGACGAAAATTGTTAGCTGCTACCTACAGGCTCTCTGTAGGTGCTCATTCAGTGTTTATAGAATGAATAAGCTTTTGGTTACCTTAGGAAGGCCTCTTAAAATCAACATGTAGGTTCTGTGGGATCCAAACCCTAGAAACAACCTATGTTGTCTACCAGCAGAAGATGGGCAAGTGAGCAGTGATTCTAAGGTAATGGTACATAGCTTCTAGTGTAGAAATAGCTACGATGAATAAAAGGGCAGTTTGTGTGTGTGTGTGTGTGTGTGTGTGTGTGTGTGTGTGTAGTATGTGTGTGTATATATGCATGTTCATAGGCATGCAGGTACACATGTGTGCATGTGAATGCCAGAGGTTGAAATCAAGTGTCTTTCTCAATTGCTCTTTATTTTTACTGAGGCAAATTCTCTCCATTGAACCCAGAGCATAATTCAGCTAGACTAGCTAGCTAGCTTACTCCAGGGACCCCCTGTCTCTGCCTCCCAAGCACTAGGATTATAGACAGGCCACTATGCCCACCCAGGATCTGAACTCTCCAACTTGCTTGATGTCTCTTAGACATTATGTTTGTGCAGCAAGCTCTTTATCCACCGAGCCATCTCCTCAGCCTTGCAACATGCAATTTTATTATATAGCACACAGTTATATACATTAGGGTTCCTTGATCACAACACAGCTGGTGTTCTGGGACAGATAGCTCTTTGCTGTGGGCCATTCTTGTACCTTGCGGGGTATTTGTCAGTATCTGTGGCCGCCACCTAGTGATACCAGCATCTGTCCTTCACAGTGTGAGAGTCACAACAACTGTCAGTCATTATTGAATATCCTCTAGGGACAAAGCATCATCCCAGTCATTGTGAAGTTGTTTATAGTGACAAGAAAATGCACTCAATCTAATGCTCAATGATAGTTGAGTTGCTGAATAAATTATGATGCCTCCAGATACTATTACACACAAAAAATTAACCAATCTCAGAAAGGATGTGTAGAAGCACTAGAAGGAAATCTGTGGAAATGTTAATAATGGTGGTCTGATGGATGTCACTAACAGTTTTTGTCAGAGTGCATTTCATCACCCAACATTTGCCAAAAATGTTTTCAACAGATGGAAAAGAAGAAACAAGAGAACAAAATGAGAAGAGACCAGTTGAATGACCAGTATCTGGAACTGCTGGAAAAGCAGAGGCTGTACTTTAAGACTGTGAAAGAATTCAAAGAGGTAAGGGGGGGGGCAGGATATGTGTGGCTAGCGTGGAGTTCATGCTCACCTCAAAGTGAGCTTTTAAAAAACAGGCTTCCTCTTGCGCCTTGTCTCTGGTGGGAATGGCAAGTGGCAGTGTTGCAGGGTGATCTAGGTAGTTGAAGACTGTATTCTGTATCAACAATCTTGCACTTTACTTAAATGTTCTAAGAGACATCAAATCATTATTTTCCTAACAGAAAGCTTTTAAACTCATGAATTAAGGGGGTTGGAATTGTAGCCCAGTTGGTAGAGTACTTGCCTAGCATGCACAAAACCAAATATGGTGGTACACTGAGGAAGGCGGTAGAGCCTGCAGGATCAGAAGTTCAAAATCATCCTCAGCTATACAGCAAGCCTGGCCTGGGCTATATGAAACATCTCAAAAAAATTATAATTAGCAACATTTGTCAGCATTCCAAAGTCCTCAGCTTTTGTCCCATAAGCTCCAAGGTCATTTGGGACCACTTTAGGTAATGAAGGTGGTGATGGGGTCTTGCTGGTCTCTTGCTGTCTCCACCCTATACCTTCAGCCTAAAGAAGCCTTCTGTTTCCTGTGTCCTACACTGTGGTCCCAGAGAATACTGAGCCTTCACTGTTAGAGTAAGAACATCTCAAAGGGTTTTGCCTGCTGCATTTCTCCTCAGGGTGCTGTTTCCAGGGCCTCTTCCCACTTCTCACTCCGGAAGGCCCACTAGCAGCGAAGCGCCTGCTTTCTGCTTCTCTCTCCTTGAAGATTTCAGAAAGTCTTTTCCTGCTGCCTTTAGACTGGCAGCCGAGAAGCAGCTGTTTTGACACTGGAGGCCAGTCACCATGGAGTTCCATTGCACTGGTGGCCCCATGCTAGGAGACCTGGTTAGCTGTCAGAGTGGCTAGTGAGCCTGGGAGGAAGGACAGTACGATTATGGGTCCTGACGGTGAACATTGTCACTGCTCGTCTCTGTGCTCTTTTCCAGGAGGGCCGTAAGAATGAGCTACTGCTGTCCAAGGTGAAAGCCAAGGCCTCCTGAACATGCCTCACCAGCTCTGTATGTCGTTGATTTTTTTCTTTTTACCATGTCTACTATGAGATCATGAAACAGTTTTTAAAGGGGCAGCAGAGAGATGCAGGTGTATTAATTTCAATTCGCTTAATGTTTTCTTTCTTCCATTTGCTGCCTCTTCATCTCTGCTAGCTACGGCTGACGGACACTGAGGCTTGGATCACACCCAGCTCCTGCAAAGAAATGTGGGCACTGCGTACTTTGTTTCCTTTCTCCAATAACTGCATTGATGAAGGCGCCTGTATTTGCACAGGCCCTGTGAATAAAGGAGGATTGTTTTGTTCAGTAAGTGTTAATTGAGCAATGCTGAGAAGTAAGCAGGGAGTTACAGAGCGCCCGCTTGACCTGAGACGTTTTCCAGTCAGCAGAAGACCTCTGTGTGCGTTGGTCACTTGGGCACTGCACCTGCCATTGTGCCTTTTATTCCTGGCTCACTGGGGGCCAGTCTTCATGCTCGGCCAAATCTGGAGCAATTTGAATGTCAGCTCAGTGTCACCTCTTCAACCCTGTAAGCTGTTTTATTGTGCCGTAACGTTCATTGCATGTGGGCCTCTTGTTGAGAACACTTCTGTGAGAATCACACCTTTCCGTATCCCGATTACCTTCCAAGGCACATGGATGGATGGATGGATGGATGGATGGATGGATGGATGGATGGATGGATGGATGGTTGGTTGGATGGCCTTTTGCACCCCTCATTGGAAGGGCATCTCACATTCCTGCACTGCAGCATAGGCCCGAATCTGAGCCAGGAAAGGCACACACTGTTCACTGCTGTCAGGGCAGGCACAGGGAAAGACACAAGCAGACACCGAGGACAGAATATTCCGAGGGTAGGAGGACTTCATGGATGAGGTAGCACTGGGACCAGGCTGGAGACTCAGGAGACTGGCAACTTGGCTATAGCCAGTAAATCCCATTGTTAGGTTTGTACTCCTTTCTGTGTGAACCTTGCACATATAGTAGTCCAGCCAGGAGGTTGAGACCATTAAACACCAAAGCTGGACCATGTCAGGCAGGTGGGGTATTGGGTACAGCCCAAGAAACACTGTTCATTTGTAGTTTCCTAATGTGTGTGATTAAGATGGACTTAGATCCAGGTGTGATGGCACATGCCTGTAGTCCCAGCATTTACAAGGCTGAGGTAGGAAGATTGCCATGAGTTTGAGGCCAGCCAGGAGCTCATTAGACCCTGCCTTGTAAAAGCAAAAAAAAAAAAAAGAGAGGACTGTAGGTGTGCAGCATTATAAAGGGGGAAAGGGGAGTCTGAGGATGTGCTCAGAGTGCTTGCCGTGCATCCACAGGCCCTGAGTTCCATCCCCATCACCACATAAACCAGACATGGCGGTGCACACCTGTAATCCCAGCATTCAGGAGGTAGAGGCAGAAGGATCAGAAGTTCAAGGTCATTCTTGACTACTCATAGGGGATTTGGAGGCCAACCTGAGCTCAAAAAAAAAAATTCTTCACCCAGGTGTAACAGTGCCTTCAGTCTCTGTGCCAGGACCCGTGGAGCCTGCGGGGAGGAGCAGCAGCATCTGCAGTGTCACTCAGTCTCCAGTGCCAACAGACTTCCTAATGGCATTGGGTGCCCTTCCACTTCTTACTGGGCCCTGCCAGGGTCATGAGGACACTGGGAAAGGGCTTGGTAAAGTTAAGCAAGAACCATCAAACACAGTAATGACAATAAAATTAACATGGCACATTGAAGGCAGTACAGGGCAGCACTTTGGTGTGTGTCAAGTTCTGAGGGGCATCTATGTTTTCTGATGAAGATGCTAGCCTGCACACCCCTGGCTGACTGAACTCTGTGAGCAGTTAAGAGATTCCTTGAGTGTTAGGCCACAGCAGTAGGGACGAAGGAACAGGTGGGGTTGGAGGGAGGGGGGACAATTGATCCAAAGCAAACATAATTGGTTTTGGAAGTGGAAAGCATTATTTTGGCTGTTCCTCGGGAGTTTGCTTTGGTTTGATATATAGAGAGATGTATGGATACTTTACCCCATTTCTTAATCCATAAGGCCTAATATAGACCATGACCTTAGTCACCCTTAACACACTTGGAATGAGGCTGCAGGGTCAGTCTTGAGAATGCCACTTTACTTCAGACCACCTCCAGCTGTAGTGCTGCGGAGTAATGTCATTCTAACTTTAGGGCTGTACAGTCAGGCCATATTATAGGCTAAGAAGATGCCCTGCGGCCCCAAAGCCCCTTGGCGACTAGAGAGAGGGTGACTTCCTAGGGCCATGTCTTTTGTGTGTAGACATAATACAGCATTATGTTCTGAGCCTACAGACTTTTCCAGAAAAAAAGCAAGGGGAAAACATCCTTAGATGACTTTTTTATTTTTATGTACACTTTCTGAGAAAACAGGTTTCCGCAGAAAGCAGACGGTTCAGAGCAGTGAACTTGCTGACAGGGCTGGCTTCTGGTGCCGACTGGCCTCTGAGTCAGGGGACCACCTTCCTCTAACATGCTTCCATAGACTACTTGGCTGCTGTGCACAGGATGAGGTTAGATGATAGTGAGGGGTCTGGGAGATGCTGGAACATTCTCCGGTTATCTTTACGCCCATGTTCAGGACTTGGGGGTGGCTGGGGTCTAGCAGCACCACTAGAGGAAAGCGGTGTGTTAGAAGGTTGCCAGCCATGTCAGACCTGGCTGACCATGGTTCCGGTTTCAGGACCACATGGCCCTGCCACCAGGTCCTCTGAGGGTGGCAGTGGACAGAGGTCTTTTTCTTTGCCAGGCAGTTCCGTGCTGACATAGTCTGACATCACATGAAACCTTGAGCACAGGATGGGGCAGGCCGTCAAGCAGCCCTCCCACCACCTCACAGGGTGCCGTTCCGAGGGTTGTCGTGTGAAGGGCTCTTGATCACATCTTTTGTGACCAAAGACCTGCCTGCAGCACTTGGACCCTTAGCCTGGCCTGCAACCCGGGCTCAGGAGGGTCATTGCCTCCCCTTTATTGCCCGCTTTGTTGAAGAGGGAGCTTTTCTCATTGCTGTGACCACATGCCTGACTTCTTTCAGCATATGGAAGGCCTATAGTCCCAAGGGAATACTTTACACCACCAGCAGGAATAGCAGTCCTGCTGGTCACATTGCAACCACAGTCCGAAAGCAAAGGGTGAGCAGGAAGTGAGGGTGGGTTGTAAAACCTCAAGTCTCACCCCCAGTGACCTACTTCCTCCAGCAAGGCTCCACCCACAAGAGGTTCCACAACCTTCCCCAACAGATCCGCCAGCTGAGTGCTGCATGTTGAAGTACATGAACCACTGGGAGTCATTCTACATGCAAACTGACAGTTACTGTGGCCAAGGCCCTTTTGTAGGACAGGTAACTGGATTGAAAAATGCTTGAGGAAGAACTCTTCAGTTGGTGTTTTATGACCAGTTTTGGTCACAAAGAAACCTTAACATCCGCCAGTACAATGAAGGGCTTGGTGGCGTGGGTATGTCTGTCCAGGGCTGGGTGTGGCCAGAGGGAAGTGCTTTGGCTGATGCGTCTTAATAATCCTCTATGTTCTCTCTTGGGCTTTCACATTCTCGGTGCCCCTTCTTCCTGCACATGGAGGATGGAGGTGGGCTGAGCTGGTACATAGGAAGAAATGCTATCTTCCATCGTCTCACACTAGATACATTGCGTGAGAGCCTAGGGGCTTTTAGTACCTTGTCTGCGGTATATTTGACAGCACAGGGACTCTGTATCCCCATCAGCCCATGACTGTTTCCATGAGTCAAGCTCCATGGATGTCTTTCTCCTGTTTCCCCTCCAAGATCAGACCACCTAATACATGTACAAGCCCCTTCCGCCCTGACCTCTGTTATCAGTGAGTTTCCCCGTGCCTGCTGCCTGTTTCAGTGGCACATGTCACTGAATGACTCCCGTTTTTTTCAAGGCATCCACCTGCCCTCTGGAATGCAGGGACCTGGCCCACCTCGCCAAGGTGTCCCCAGCTCTGGCTCAAGGCAGTGATCAGGAAGTTCTGCTTGGTTGGACTGGCTCTCCAGTTCACACCCTCGATTCCTAGTGGTAATGAAGCTTAAATTGGCCATTGAGAATGTTTAGTTTGAAAACAGGCCAACAGTTCCATTCAGCAGCATGAGAGAAGTTAAGGTTGGGATGAACAATTGTCAGTTTTCAAACCTGTCAACAGTATCACCTTTTGGAGATTTCCATCATGGTAGCAGAAGGGCAGTTACATCAAGAGGGGAAGTATGTTTAGGCTTCAAGATGTTTGTGAATCTAACGGTGACTGAGTGGGATGATGTCATAAGGCTGTGGGGACCAGCACTCAATAAATACAGCAGTGACAAAACTCTTCACAGGACAGCTGGACAATGTAGACCAGAAGTGCAAGCACATAGCTTTTGGTACCAGCAGAGCCATGTCTAAGGATTTTCCTTTGTTCTAAGATTGTCATTAAAGCATTGTTTGTAATAGAAAAAAGTTGGAAACAACAATTAGACTAGCATGGTGAAAAGATTATGGCCAGTCCCCACAAGGAAGGATTTTGAAAATATTTAAAGGAACAGAACTGTTGTATGTGTATTGCCATGGAATGGTCACATGATCTTCAAGTCACATGGTTTGGTGGGGTAAGAAAAATGTGCATGATATACTAGTGTTTGGAGTAGAGAAAAATATGTGTTTGTAGATATATGTGTATACATATGATCACACATATGTCTATAACACGTCCACTTGCATATGCCTGGAGTATCTCTGGGAACTTATACAGCAACATAGCAAGCAGCCTTGGTTGCTTCTGAGAAGTTGGGTGGGGTTGACTTTTCACTGTATACCTTTTGTACTCTTAAATTTTGTACTATATACATGTATTATCTATTCAAAAATAAATAGTTTTGAAATTTAATTTGGTTTTCCAAAAAAACAATGGGAAAAGATTATGCTTCCATCAGTCTGTTTCTTAAGGAAGGCAAAATCCTGTGCTTGAGTGTGGGGTACACTGAGTCACCAAAAGGGGCGGTCCTCTTTTGGGTGCAGAGCTTTGGGGAAATGGAAAGACTGGTTTTGCTGTCACTATGTATGCATTTGACCTACAGAAACCGAGAGGGGCTAACTTGGATGAGCACTGCAAACACACCAAATACTGTAGGGTTGGTTGTAGGTATGTCCTGAGAATCATAATGCAACCCGTTTGCTGACCTTTAGGGTCAAATGACAGAGACATACCTCTGAGCTGTTAACACCCTCCAGCAGCTATTCCCATTTCATGGGGTGCGTCTTCCTCTCCCCTCTTTCCTTCCCAGCAGAATTATGCTTTGCCCAATACTGAGGAAGGAATCCCCAACACTTCTAAATAAAACTAGACCATCCCATGTCTGTTCACAAGTTCATGTGCAAGCAGTCGTATAACCCAGTTGTGGCCAGTAGAAGCACTACATCAGCAAAAGATGCATCTGGAGACCTGCCAGCCCTTCCTGTTGTGTGCCTGTTTTTCACTTCATGCAAGAAATTCCAAGGTTTGAGCACTGTCAGCTGCTCTGAGACTGTGAGAAGAGACATCGTCATGAGAAGATGAAGGATCCTGGCTCCCTGAAGGCATGATGAGCTTCTGAGCCAACTAGAGAAACACTTGCTTCCATGTCTTGTTAAGTGAGAAAAAATTCCATTGTTAACCGTTCTATTAATCAACAAAAACTTGAGCATCAGATCTGGGAAGATGGGTCAGTGGATAAAGCACTTGCTATGCAAGCAAAAGGACTTTAGTGCAGATCACCAGCCCCGAGTAAATGCCTTGTAATCCTAGCGCTGAGGAGGCAGACAGGGAACCACTGGGGCAAGCTGGCTAGCTAGGCTAGCTGGATCAGTGACTGAGTTCAGGTGAGGGGTCCTGCCTGAGTAAAATAAAGAGAGCGAGGAAAAAACACGCCATCATCCTCTGGCTTCTACAAGCACACACATACATACACCAAAACAAAAGACCCTTGAGTTTTACTCTGTTAAGCACGGGGAACCTGCCTTCCTAGAGCCTCTGTCTATACACAGGATGACTATGAAAATTATTGCTTCAACATGCTGGTGAAAGCCAGGACGAAGGATCTGGGCCATCCACTTCACTGGTGGTAGCAACATGACACAGAAGCCAGGAAAGGCCTCAGCCTGTCTCATGACACACTCAGACACCAGGAGGGAAATTATAAACAAAACAAATAGCAAGTAATGAACTGACATAGGTTAAGTTTGAGGCACACCAAGGCCAACTGTAGGATGCCACTGGAGGGGTTTGAGAGAAAGGTGTCTTTAATAGGGTTCCCTTTGGAGATTTTGAGTGCAGATTTAGGGCAGAAGCAGGAGCCCAGTAAAGACAATCTGTATTAACCCAGCCAGAAATGTGATGTTTCACAAGATTTATCCTGTGTAACATTTGGGGGGAGGGGTCCACATCTAGCCTACGTTGGCCTCAAACTCTGTGGCCAAGAATGACCGTGAACATCTGATCCTTCTGCCTCTACCACTCAAGAACTGGGATTACAGGTGTGTGCCACGACACCTGGATTTTTGTTTATTTGGTTTTTTGCTTGTTTGTTTGGTTTTTTGAAATAGGGTGTTGCTCTAGCCCAGGCTGACCTGGAATTCACTTTGTAGTCTCAGGATGGCCTTGAACTCTCATCAATCCTCCTATCCTTACCTCCTGAGGGATGGGATAAAAGGCGTGTGCCACCACACCCAGCTGACATCTGGTTTTATGTGATGCTGGGGATTGAATTGAGGACCTGAAGCCTGCTTGGTCAGCACTCTACCAACAGAGCTACCTCCCCAACCCTGCTCTTTCTGTATTACACTTGGTCATAAAAATGCTCAGCACTGCATAGTATGTTCTTTCCCATTTCTCTCATGGATGTCTTTGTCATGGCGGTGGGATGTACTCTGACCCTTTGACCTGACACCAGACTATGCAGTGCTGGGATTAAAGGCGTGTGCCACCACATCTGGCAGAAAGAGAGAGAGAGAGAATAGGCCTCCCAGGGCCTCTATTGTCTTAAAACGAACTCCAGATGGATGCTAGCTTCATGTGGGTACTGGAGAATCAAACTCGGGTCCTTAGGCTTTTCAGACAAATGCCTTAAGCGCTGAGCCATCACTCCAGCCCTACACTTTATTTCTTATCAGAGCTTCAGGGGAGGTTCATCTTTCACAAGTTTTGATACCCTCCCTGCCTTGTGGATGTGCAAGAAGCTGAGAAAAGCAACTTGATTTTGGTAGACCAAGGGTGGAAGAAAGAACTCTGTCATAAGGAGATAGTCTCTAGAGTAGCCTGAGTGCCCCTCACTGAGGAACATGGTATTAGATCATACAAAAATAATGGAGCCAGAGATAGGGTTCAGCAGTTAAGGCGTTTACCTGCAATGCCTACCAACCCAGATTCAATTCCCCAGTGCCCATGTAAAGCCAGATGCACAAAATGTTGTGTGTATCTGGAGTTTGTCCATTCTCTTCTCTCTCTCTCTCTCTCTCTCTCTCTCTCTCTCTCTCTCTCTCTCTCTCTCTCCCCTCTCTCT
>PVHP010052542.1:0-11052 GCA_004024765.1 Zapus hudsonius
TTGGGCCAGGAAGACTGGGATGAGTACTAAGATATACAGGATACCTTGCCACAAGGACTAATACAGACAGCCCACAGAGGAGGATATACAACTGATCAGGGATGGGGAGGGGGGGAATTGGGGAAGTCGGGATAACAACGCATGGTTTGCCCACTAAATAATGTAACACATTATGGACAATAAATATATATTAAAAAAATGTATTACTTTAAATATATTTAAAACTTACAAATCTCAAGACATAGCAAAAAGCCTATAAAACAATGGAAGATGACAGGAACTTTGGTAAGTTAGAAGAGAAAATATTATGAAAGGCAAAATTACAATGAAATAAAATAGAAAAACAGCAAATTAGAAAAAGGCACAAGTTTCTCTTTAGAATATCTTCCTTTTTGCATGACAGCTACATTGGGAATGAAGTTAATTTTCTTACCTCTCATAGCAAGAAATCAAGAAATGATATATAATGTCAAAAGTTGCAATTAAAACTTGAAATTAGGGCTGGAGAGATGGATCAGTGGATAAGGCACTTTCCTGCAAAGCCTAAGGACTCAGGTTCCATTCCCTAGTACCCAGGGTAAGCCAGATGCACAAAGTGACACATGCATCTGGTGTTTACTCAGCGGCTGGAGCCCTCTCTCTCTCTTTTTCTCTTTCTCTCTCTCTCCTTGCAAATAAATTAATTAAATATTTTAAAAAACAAGTAAATCAAAAATCAAAATTAAAATTAAGAGGCTGGAGATGTAGATCAGTAATAAGCAATTAATTGCTTAACATGTGTGAGGCCCTTGGTTAGACACCAGCACAGGTAGATAATTAAGAGTTGTAATGGTTTTAATTTATTGTTTTTCTGTTTGATTAGTATTATTGCATGAAGTGATGGCTATCATGACATATCCATCAAGCATCACATGTACTTAAACCATGCTCAACATCCAGCCCTCTTCTACTCTTCAAAGAATTCCTTTCCTCTCACAAATAAGCCCTGTTCTACTTTCATATAACATATGCACCTGTGTTTGTGTGCATATAAAATCTAAATTCCAAAGCTGGGACAAAACACGTGATATCTTTCTGAGTCCAGTTTACTTTACTGAATATTATGATTTGCAGTTCCATTCACTTTCCTAAAAATCACATAGTTTTGTTCTTTTATGTCTAAATAAAGCTCCATTATAAATATATACCCAATTTTCTTTGTCTACTCATCTGTGAACATTTGGGCTGATTCTATAACTTAGCTATTGTGAATAATACCACAAAAATATAGAGTTAGAATGCTACTTAGTATACTCTGTAGTATTCTGTCACAGATTACTTAAGAATATATCCCTAAGAGTGGTAAAACTAGATCATATTATAGTTCTTTTTATAGTTTTTTAAGGGACTTTCATACTGATTTCCATAGTGGCTGCACTAATTTACATTACCACCAGAAATACACACGTGTGCCTTTTTCATTAAATCTTCCCCACCATTTGTTATTTATTTTTTAAATTATATCCATTTTGACTGGTGTGAGGTGTAATCTCATTTTGATTTTCATTTCCCTGATGCCTAAAGATGTACATGCTTTGAGACAGTTTAGGGATGGCAGAGCTCCTGAAAGTAAAAGTACAGAATGTCCTTGAGCCTATAAGGGAAAATCTGGATCTTCCTGGTCTCTTTCTATAAAGCAGTCGGTAAGGCTTCCACCTTTCTAGAGGCCAGTAACAAAAAAAAGAGGAATCTTGTTTTCCCTTATCTCTTTCTTTCTCAGAAAAGGAAAGTAAGAAAGGAGATTATTTTATTTCCAAAAACGTGGCAGCACACAGACACCTGAGATTGGGGGGCAGGGTAGACTTACCAACTTTGTCCCCATCTAGTGATCTCCTATAAGGACCCCAGTTAGGGTCTCAAGGAAGGCTATCCCATTTCTGAGAACTCCTTTCTGTCTTAGAGCAGGAGCTCTATCTTCATTCCTTTTCATAAACTCTGTTTCTAAACTTCACCCTTTGTGGTCCATGGATGTCATTCATTGAATTCATAAGAACCCAGAGACTTTTGACTCTGTGAAGTTTTGTATGACCATGAACTTCTGACACCCTAACTCACTAGTTTCACCCAACCAAGAACTAAGAAAAGCTCTCTTGCTCTCAGGACACCACAAATTCCTGTATCATTTATGGGCCATTTTTACATCCTTATCTTTTAAGCAGTTAGATTTTTTTTTTGAGTTTTGGGATATTTAACTTTGTGAATTCTTTATCAATTCTAGATATTAATCTGCTCCAAAAGACTTGCTCCCATCCTGTTGGCTATTGATTTATTCTGTTGACTTTTAATGAAATATTTTTGTTTGTTTGAGAGAGTGAGAGGGAGAGAGAGGGAGGTTGAGAGAGAGAGAGAAAGAATGGGCACGAAAAGGCTTCTTCCTGCTGCAAATGAACTCCACATGCATGTACTACTTTGTGCATCTAGCTATATGTAGGTACAGGACATTGAAATCAAACTGGCAGGCTTTGCAAGCAAGCGCCTCTAACTGCTGAGTCTTCTCATCAGCTCTCTGCTGCTGGTTTTTTCCTTTGTTGTATGGGGCCTTTTTAATTTCATGTAAGCTCTATTATAATTATAGTACTTATTACTATTATTCTCTGGAGCTGTTGGAGTCATTCTCAGAAAGCCCGTGTCTATGTCTTTCTCTTGAAGTGTTTTTTTTTTCTGACTTACTCTAGCAGTTTCAGGGCTTCAGGATTTTGATTTATTTGGAGTTGATTTTTGTTTAGGTGAATGGTAGGGATATACTTTCATTCTTTTTTGTGTGGATATAGAATTTTCCCAGACCGTTTATTAAAGACACCATATTTTTTTCCAACAACTTTAAGAATAATAAATCTATGGTGAAAAGAAAATTCATCAGAAGTTTCAGCAATTCCAATACCTTCTCTTCAATACAATTTCCTTTCTTCTGTTCAATGGAAAATAAGTCCTATTTAAATGTATTATATTAAAATTAGTATGCTGCTTATTTTTCCACTTGTGTAAAATTACTATTACTACTCTAGATTCTATGTGCATGTGTCTCTAAAGTGTCTAGAATGAAATTCTCAAAATGCCTACGAATTTAGAGTATATGTATTTTGTAAAAAATAATAAAATTATTATGACTTAGGAAAGGAATGCCATTATGTCTACTGGGATTTGTGAGAAGTAAGGATTTGGCATATGTTTATAATATCTGCTCTGATACTAAGCATTAAACAAAAGTTGTCCATGTGTAATAGGAAGAAAAGTAAAAGAGAAGTGAATCAATTTATAGTCAAATTGATCTGGTCCTATGTAAAATTGTACTTTTAAGAGTATAGCCTTTCATCTCAAGGTGAACTTGGATTTGAGCTAGTTTTCTGGATGGCCTCTCTTAATGATTCTAGCCACATTCATTCTACTCTGAGTAGAATGATCTTGATGGAAAAGGCCATGGCATCACACTGTAGACAAGACTAAGTACCATTAGTGCTTTAAGCTTTAGAGGCTTAATTAAACTTTACCCCAAAATGCCTATTTGGAGCCAAACTCAAGATGTATAAGACTTTATATTTTCTTCATCTGAGAATGTATATGTGCAGATTGAGAAATCTTCATCTTCTCTTGTGAACATGGGATTATACAAGAGTTGTCCACAAAATGTTTGAAATTTTTTTTTCCTATTTTGTTTATGGTTTTACCCACACTAATCACATTGACTAGGATAATGTTACCATTGGTGGTCAGTTTTTTCCTATTTAGCAGTGTTATAACGGAATACATGAGAGTGATTCATACGACCATCCTTATGACAACTAAAGCAGAAAAACCATCCATGAGTACATGTGGTATAACTTGGCTAGAGAAATATATAAATATAAATATAAAATTACAGCGGAAGAGTCTTTTGAGCAGTGTCGAAATTACTAAAGACTATGGTGATTTTGGAAGTTCTTCTGAATGGATTAATAGATAAACATGAGCCTGTTTAGATAAGAAAGGGGAGTTGTAAAAGTGATGTGTTTAAATATCAAGTTGACAATGGGTGGGGCTGTGATGTTAACATCTTATAAACTTGATAGGATTTATAATCACCGTGGAAACACATCTGGACATGTCTGTGAGAAAATTTCTAGATCAGGTTCATGGAAATGGGAAGACACACCCTCAATATGGGCAGTGCCATTCCATAGGCTGGGGGTCCTGGACTGTGTACAAAGCAGAAAGCAAGCTGAGAATTAGCATTTATTGTGCTCAGCCTCCTGACTTCCAGTACAGTGTGACCAGCTGCATCATGCTGTTGCCGGCATGCCTTTCTGCCATGATGGGTAATAACATGGAAACTTACATTTGTCAAGTACTGTATTGCCATAATGAGAAAGGTAACTAGTACATGTACCTAACATTTTCTGTGTATAGTCATTTATTATACTACATCTTTGTAGTGTGTTCATTACCTTACTACACATTTATTTTATTTTATTTTTGGGTTTTTTTTTTTTTGAGGCAGGGTCTCGCTCTAGCCCAGGCTGACCTAGAATTCACTATGTAGTCTCAGAGTAGCCTGGAACTCACAGCAATCCTCCTCTCTGTCTCCTGAATGCTGGAATTAAAGGTGTGCGCCACTACACCTGACATATTTATTTATTTTAAAATTTTATTTTATGCATATTATAATAGGTTATACTATTTTATCCCCTTTCCTCCACTCATGTTACCCTGTGGTCCCTCCTCAGGGGGGTTATGGTATTCACTGTGGCGTCATGAATACCTCAGTCAGTCCCTGTGGGGTAGAGAGGAACCAAACCTCAGGATATTCCTACCCACTCTGTGGCTCTTACAATCTTTCTGCCTCCTCTTCCACAATGTTCCCTGAACCATGGCAGGTCTGTTGGCCATTTGACTTAGTGTTGAGTTCTATGTAGTCTCTGCATTTCTGCTTTGATGGGTATTGATTGATCACCATGTGTGTCACCATTGCCCTAGAGCTGGTTGTCAGGTTAGCAGTAAGAGCTGTATTCATGTCACTCCTTCCTCTGTAATTTCTCCTGGGCCTTGGCAGATGTGATAGCGGTGGCGTGTCTCATGATGGGCTGAGCTATCATCTTATCTTATTGATAGATCTTGGCTGTCCTCCGTTTTCTCTGCCATTTGTAAAATAAAACAGACTCTCCAACCAAGAGTGAGAACAGCTTGAGAGAAGGAGTGTATGCAAAGTTATCTGAGAGACTTTTTGGTATGCAAGCCCACTCTCCTTCTCCAGAGAGCAGTGGGCAACTTCTTTCTGAAGTCAGGGTTTCATGACCATGGGTTCTTACTGGGTTTCCAGTACCAGATATGCGTTCTCTCCCACTGAGCAGGCATTATGTCCAATCAGAGAACAGTTGGTTACATGGAGAGATGGTGTGCCACTATTGCACAAGTGTATACTTCAACCAGTTGATTTCCTAGTCTATAGGATCCCCTGCTTATTCATAGTTTTGGTGACCATTGTTCTCCAGTGGCTCCCATAGGGCTTTTCAGCACTATAACGAGGTTTGGGTCCAAGCATAGTATTCCAATGTCCTATTGATCACAGACTGTGGTATCTGCAGCAATAGATTCTTACCTTTTAGCTCTGCCATACAATGAAGTGTTTTAACAATGGACTGTATTGCTTTAGGGACCTCATGGTACTCCCTGGCCAATAGCTCACTTTGGGGGACAACCCAATTCTGGGCCTGGGATTTACCAGCTAAAGTTTATAGTTTTAAGATTAAACTTTTTCCATCTTCTCTAATATTGTCCTCCTTCCTCCTTTACTAGTGGTTATATCTTACAGAGTGCTAGTGAGAAGAGGATATCTATGGAGCTAATTCATGCTGTCTTAACTTTTATGTAATTCCCTTCCCACCTTTCCTACCCCCTACTCCTCCAAGCCCCTTCATTCCCCTTTATTTTGTCCTTTCCCTAACCTGTCAAGTGACTCCTCCTCTCCTCTCTTCCTATTTCTTCATATATGTTTATGTCAAATGGGGAGACATTTTATGAAAAAAAATAAAACTGGATGAACAAACATAAGAGTTGGGATGGTGTTCTGTTTCAGATAAAATATTAAGGAAGCACGTCTTTTAACAAACTAAGTTAATATATATATACATATAGGTGACATATACATAATCTGTGTTATATATGTATCTGTCCTAGAAGAGGACTTGACAATACAAAGGTTTGAAGCAAAAGTGTACATGGGTGTGTCTGGGTGCCAACATGGAGGCCAGTATGTCTGGAAAGACCTGATCAAGATGCTGAGCCAGGGGTTAGAGAGATGACTCCTCAGGTAAGAGTGCTTTCCATGAAACTGTGAGCACCTGAGTTCAATCCCCAGCACCCCTGTAAAAAGTTGGGCATAGCTGCACATGCCTGTAACCCCAGTGCTGATGTGGGCAGAGACAACAGGATCACTGGGGCTCTCATGGCAGCCAGTTTGACCAAAAAAAAAAAGAGCTCTCCAGGCTTAGTGACAAACTCCATGTTGAGGAAATAGGGCAGAGGAGTGATATCCAATATCCTCCTTTGACTTGTGGATACATGAACACACAATATGCACAGATGCACACACTTGTGCATATCATAAGCACACGTGCACACAAAGAAGCTGAATGACCTATGAGGTTAGAAAGACCATAGAGAAGAAACGTGTCATGTAAATTCTCGTAGGAAAGGAAGGCATGGAGATAATGACAAGACAGTGATGTCTGGATGCCATGAATACAGACTCTGATGGAGCTGGGTGGACAGGGAGGACCAGTTAGTTACTCCTTTATTTCATAATGAAGGAGAAAGATGTCAGGGAGTGATGGTGGAAAAATACAACCAGAATAACAGTGGTGGAGGCCAGATGTGAAAATAGTTTACAGTGGAGCCAACAGATGTGCTGATATGTTGGAAGTGTGAAGTGAGATTTAAAGGGGTTAGGTTTGGGAAATCGTACATCTGGAGAAGCTATTCGTGAAGTTGGGAAAGTTACGAAAAAAATATGTTTGGATAGGAGAATGAGGGGTTTGGTTTAGATATATTAAGTTTGAGATGCCTGTTATATATCCAAGTAAAGTTGGGTGGATAATCTGAATAAAAGTTGAGAATTCAGGATAAAAGTTAGGACTGAAGATACATGTTTGGTGGTCATTAGTACAAAATAGTATTTAAAGTCACAAGAATGGATGGGTTATTATTATTTAAATATTAAATTGTTTTTATTTGTGTTTCAAAGCTATACCCCTAAAATATACTTCAAACAAAGTTATAGTGAAAATGAATATAAACAGACAAGAATATGTCTGGTATAGAAAGATTGTAAGAGCCATGGTGGGGGAGAATATCCAGAGACATTGCCCCCCTCAGTAACAACACATTGTCATGGTTGGATCCAGGTGTCCCTCACAAACAAATGAATGTGTTCTGAGTAATCTATCCTCATCTGATGGCAGTTGGATTTTACAACCTCGATGGAGCTGTGTTGTTGGAGGCAGGCTTATGGGGGTTATAAGCCAGCTTCCCCTTGCCAGTATTTGGCACACCTTCCTGCCATTGTTTTGCAGTGCTGTGGTGGAGGTGATATCCACCCCTCTGCTCGTGCCATCATTTTCCCTGCCAGGATGGAGTCTCCCCTCGAGTCTGTAAACCTAATAAACCCATTCCTCCACAAGCCGCTTATGTTTGAGTTCTTTCTTCACAGCAACAGAGTAAGCTGACTGCAACACACACAAAGGGAGGGGAACCTGGCTACCTCTCGGGCTATTCATAACCCCCTAACCATGGACTGATCCAGTATGCCCACTGAGGAGGAAGCAGGGAGGAGGGAAATGGGGTGTACCATCATAAGGTTTGCTCAATCATTGTATCTAATTTTGGATAATAAAGATATCAAAAAAAAAAAGAGAGAGAAAAGAAACAGAAAAGAAAAGGTCTGCTAAGTGTGAGGCATTCCAACAATTAGAAGTTAGGAGATTAAGAACCTACAACAAAAGAACCTGGGAAATGGTAATGACAGAAGCAAGCAAGGAATGAATAAAAATAATGACCCAGAAGTTAAGCATGGGAAGCGGTGGGCTGGGCATGGTGGTGAGTACCTCTAATCCCAGCACTCAGGAGGCTGAGGCAAGAGGATCATGAGTTCACTGCCAGCCTAAGCTACATAGTGAGACCTCATCTAAAAAGAAATGAGATAGAAATGACTAAAACCCTAGGTTTTTATCTCATAAGCAGAATGCCTTTTTCCTCCTTTGTCTTTACACAAAGCAACCAAAAAAAAAAGGAAGCCTTTAGGGGATAAAATCTATCCTTTAATCTGCTTGTTAAACCAAGGACCCTGAAGCAAGAAGGATAGCTTGAGGAAGGGGTGCTTCTTCCCACAAGGGTAAAAGAGATCTTGTGTGGTAGCTGGAAGACTATTAAGAACCTGACATATTGAAAGAATATATAAAATGACTATATTAAATACAAGCATCTTCTGTATATCAAGATCAAATGCAAATATTAAAACTGTACAGAGGTTAGGGAGATGGCACAGTTGATAAAGTGTTTACCATGGGCAAGCATGAGGACCTGAGTTCAGATATTCGGGACTCACATAAATACTGGGTGGGGTGGCACATACCTACAATTTCAGCCCTGGGGAGGCAGAGACAGGAGATCCCTAGGACTTAACTACTAGCTAATCTAACCAAATCATTGAGTTCCAGTTCAGTGAAAAAGACCTGTGTCAAGAAAATAAGTCTAAACCAACGATTTTCGACACAAAGACCCCTAAGCTCACAACCTTAAAGCAGCCTTAATGCTCATCCACCACGACTCAGGGAACTGAGCGGAAGAGGGGGCGGAAAGATTGTGAGAGCCATGGTGGGGGAGATTATCCAGAGGAATGGTCATGAGAACCTGGCTGAATACTAGGCTATCCATTGTCCCCTGTCACAAGGACTGATCCAGACGACCCATGGAGGAGGTTATCCAGCATATTGGGGAGGGGAGGGCAGCAGGGAATTGGGGATAACAACTCATTGGTTGCCCACTAAATATTGTAACTCATTATGGACAATAAAAAAAGAAAATAAGTCATTGAGGAAGACTATCAATATTGACCTCAGGCCTCCACACACATGTGCATACATGTGCGTGTGTACCTGCATGCACGCACGCACACACACTTTCATGTACATGAATGAAAATCCACACATGCATGGACATTGCAGATGTATACACATGGGAAAACGTTTTTAAAATGTGCAGATGCCTGGGCACCACTCCAAACCTATTACAATTAGAATCTTCAAGAATGAACTGTTAGAGCTGGATTGTACATTCTAATACCCAAATATCTTAGGAGCTCACTATGCTTACTCAGTATTCAGAAGATTATACAAAAGACTGAATTTGAATGGGCAATTCCAATGTGTGCATTCAAAAATCATAGATGGTCTGGAGTGGCTCACTTACTCTGCTCTTCTTCTGTTCATCAGATGCAGTCTTACTTTGATGACCCTGTGTAGCCATCTCTCTCGTGCTCAGCAAAGAAACTTCTTTTCTTTGGGCCCCTCTTTTCCTTTTTCCTCCCAAGGTCCTTGGTTAATGCATTTTACTTGGCCTTCTATCTAAATTGAATTAATTGCCTCTATCTTGTTGAGCTAGAAGGGATCTGGATATTGTGAGAGGAAGAAAGACAGATAATAAACTCCAAAGAAGCACTCTTTCTATTAGTCTGCCTTCAGGATTGTTATTTAAAAGGTCACTAGACCTTTTAGACTGTCAAAACTAACCACTGTAAGAAAGGTTCCCACATACTATGATGCCAAAGAGTATCTTCTTCTGTCATCCCAGCTTTAAAATATTCCAAACTTCAGAAAGCGGTGGAGTGGTGGAAACTTAAAGCAGGAATGCAATGGAAATAAATAAACCATACCCCAATTTTTCAAGTTTCAAAAGACAATATATTTAGAAATAACTGATACAGTCTAGTTTTCCCACTATCCTCCCATCTTCTTGTAGATAAGGAGTCTGAATTTAGGAAAGGGTCATGAAGCAAGTTTAATTACCAATTAGTGATTAGAAGTCAGGAAAACCAATTATCAGTCTAGATCACAAGAGACATAAATCATGTAATTACTAGCCTCATGTAGTAGGAATCCCCAGGACACAGATGATAACCCTAAAACCTGGCCCCAAATGGAGCTCTGACATAGTAACCTAAGACTCATAAAATACTTCTGATGCCCAGATAGAGTCAATGGACTTCAACATAATCTCTAGCCCCTATCTGTAGCCTTCAGAGCTAAGAAGCCTCCAGCTGATTTTCCACAAGAAATCATTAACTGGAAGTAAAATGAAAGCAGGCAGATTGAGATATCAAAAAAAGCAATTTTCAGTTCCTAGATATGAACAAGAACACCACATTTGATTCAACTTTCTCCAGCTCAGTCTCAAGCTATGGCTGAGAAACATCAGATGAAACTTCAAGGCAGGAAGGGGTGATTTGAGAAAAAGAGTGGAAGAACATTGAACCTTCTTCTTGAGTCTCTGGCTTGCGTCTAACTCAGGTTGTCAGGCACCATAAGTCATTGACTTAGGCTGGATTTCCTGTGGTCACGGTGAGCTCAGCCCTGGATTTGTTTCAGCTCCTAGGAGACCAGTATCTCAGTTAGCACTAAGGATCATAGGAAGACTGAGAGGAAAGAATAGGTCAAGAGGTAGTGCACTGGTCTTCCTGGCTCTTGATTGGGAACAGAAATATCCCTGGAAAGACCTAAGATTGAAGAGCCTTCACCACAGGCCCTGTTTGCTGTTCACTTCCCAAAGCTTATGCAGCAATTTTTTTTATTAAGTTCCAAAAAGCAAGAGAGGGGTTTAATCTAGCCAGCAAGATAAATATATCTTGTTAAGATCCCAAGAAATACATCACTTTCCTTTCATTTGCATAAATTACTCTCCCCCAGCTCCTTATATAATGGTCCTAAGGGTTATTTACCTATATTTTCTGTGCTGGGTTAGCTGATACTTGGATAAACCAGTTGAATC
>PVHP010052543.1:0-11051 GCA_004024765.1 Zapus hudsonius
TTTTTTTTCCTGGGGGTGGAGGTGTTACATTTTAATGCCTGAATTTGGGCACTTGGTACAGAAAAATAACCATGATACCCATAGCCAAATTTTCCTTCATTCATGCAAACTTAGAAAACTCAAGTTCACGTTTCAGTTTCCCGTGGCAGAGTTACAAACACCGTGCCTGAGAACAGCTGTTCAAAGTACACACGTTTCTAGCTCCTCTGTCTTTTTCTCCTCTTCGTGAAAGAGAAGTGACACACAAACACCACCCTCCTCCCACTGCACCCAAGGTATGTATAGACCCAGCAAAAATAGTTCCCCTGGGGCTTCCACAGCCAGGCTGTTACACACACACACACACACACACACACACACACACACACACACACACACACACATACGCATCATGTAGACTACCAATAGGTGTGGCTCAGGGGACACTATAGCCAAAGATAAGCTGGGGTGTCTGTAGAGCTGATGGGGAGACAGCAGAGAGGGCCACTCCTGACCTGTGCCCTTCTGCCCTGAGGGCATGTTCCAGGCCCAATCAAGGGCACTATTGCTAAAATGCAGGACTCAGGGCAATGCCGCAGCTCTTAGGATGGATGAGGGGACTTAGGTGTGCACTTGATTTCCAGGAGATGGAACAACCACTCTGGAGAAAGGACAGATGTATTGCCTCACTGGCCAGTGGTTAAGAAACCAACAGGTCCTGGGTTCCTGTGGCATGTGGAGGGTGGAGAGGTGAGAGGGAAGGGCATGTATGGGGTGTTCTAGAAGTGTCCACTTCTGGGCCGTCTCATGGTGACAGCCAGGTAAAGGCAAAGGCTCGAGGCAGAGTCTTCTGTTGCCCTGTGGAGAGGTTCAGATGTGCCCCCAGGGGACAGGGCACTTGGACTTGAGGGACAAAGGAAATCATACATCCATACCCATGGCAGACCTGAACTCCTTGAGGTGAGTGTGTTGGTTGCTTTTTTTGTTACAAGGACAAAACACTTGACCAGAAGCAATTTAGGGGAAGGAAAAAATTTAATTTAGCCCGCAGCTCCTGAGGGGAGAGTCCCTGAGGCCCAAGCAGGAAACCTGCATTGCATTGACCAGGAGAAAACAGACAGAGCCGGATGGCACTTGGGGCCCAGCTCTGTAACACCTCAAGACCCCAAGTCATACTCTCCATCTAGGCTCCACAACCTTCCAGAACAGTACCCCCATTCACACAGGAGCCTATGTGGAACATTTTACATTAAAACCACCTTGGCGATGAAAAAGAATTTAACCTCGAGGTCCTAATATTTCCCAAAGGTAAATTTGGGTAAAGCCCGAATCCTTGGGGTGCATCAAAATGCCAAAGGGTAGATGCTCCATGAAGTTTTGGAAGCACCGCTTTGAATAAAGGTTGACCATTTTGTGCTGACTTCTAAGAGCCTTTTTGAGGCTCATGATCTATGGCGGAGAGACTGTCTACAGGGTTCCCCAACCTCATAGACCAGGGAAGCTTTTGTTCAAACCCATCTAAGCCCAGAGTGCAGCATAGACATGGGTTGTGAAATGCCAGATTAGGACAATGATGGGTTTTAGAAAGACATATCTTTCTTGGGGAGGAGTAAAATAGGATTCTAATGTTAGTTAAATCCTTCTAAATGCAAAGTGGTTTAACAGATTAGCTTTCAATCGTTTTGGAAATGGTGAGAGAGGAGGGCACAGGAAAGGTAAGGTTGGATTCAAGAAGAAGAAAGTGAAACCCCCTGAAATCCAATTTGAGAAAAGCTCCTTTAAATGTGTTGCTGGCGGGGAGGGAGACGAAGAAAGAGTTTTGTACAGTTAGGTTTTGCACCAAGAACTCTGAAGCTAGTCAGTTGTGAAGGGTGCTGACCTATCCAGGAGCCTACAACTGAGACAGGCAAGGAGCAGCCCGGTGGGAGGTGGGGTGGGGGAAGAACACCTAGCTGTCAGCTGAGCTGGTTTTTTTTTTTTTTTTTTTAATGAAACAGGGTCTCACAATGTATTCCAAGTTGGCCTTGAACTTTCAGTCCTCTGAGTGCTAGGATTATAGGCATACGCCAACACATCCAGCAAAATTGCTTTCTTAAATGAAAAGCCATCCATTCATAAATTCTTTGGGGAGATTGTGATGCAAAAAAACAACCCCCCCCCCATCTAAAGATGTTGAAAATGAAGGCCTGGCATGCAAACTCAGGGCCAGGTCTCATTCATCATTTACTCCAGACGCTCAGGACCAGCTTGGGGGCCAACATCTAAGGGTAGTGTTTGTTGAGCATCTGGCCATTGTAATTTGAAAAAAAAAATTACTTGCAAGGAAAGAGAGAGAGAGAGAGAGAAAGAGAGAGAGAGAGAGAAAGAAAGAAAGAAAGAAAGAAAGAAAGAAAGAAAGAAAGAAAGAAAGAAAGAAAGAAAGAAAGAAAGAAAGGTTGCACCCAGCTCTTTTCTCACTGCAAAAGAACTCCAGATGCATGCGCTACTTTGTGCATCTGGCTTTATATGGGCACTGGAGAATTTCGAACCTGGGCACACAGGCCTTGCCAACAGTACCTTCAACCACTGAGCCATCTCCCTAGCCCTGACCCCTATGCTTTTAAGATGGGGTTCTCTGAAAGCGAAAATCAGATTTCAGAACCTAGGACTTTCTGGTAGGATTGTCCTGTGAAAAGGATCCGAGGGTTTGGGAGAGGAGACTTGGAGATCTGTGCCTGACTGCTTGCTTCTCCTCAGAGAAACTGCCTTGTTCTCCTTTCAGGTGACAGAGGTGCTGAACTGAGAGAATAAATGCATGTCACAGGATGAAGATGCAGTACAAATTCCAGATATAATGACACGATGAAATCTGAGCAATGTCAGGAGGGCCTCCTCTCCTGTCTAGAAATAGACCTGCCACGGCCTGTCAGGAACAGCCTTTCCTCTGTAGAAGCTTATTCCCTGGGAAGCTAAAGGCTTTAGACCTTGATGACGTTTTTCACTGAAATGCATTGAGGAGGTGTCAGTGCTCAGCCACTCTCCCTGGGCCCCCAGAGAGCCTGGCTGGGGAGAGATGGCGTTTTCTCTAGGCTGTCAGCGAGCCAGCAAACCATGTAGGCTGGGGCTGAGGAGGGAGAGCCGAGATAAAAGCCAACTGTGTGTCCAAAGGGTGCTCCCCCACCTGCCTTCTCATCCTTCAGTGTGCCCACTCAGGACCTGGGATACAGTAAAATGAGAGTTCTGATTCATGGGCCCTGAGCAGGGCCTGGGAACATGCACAGTTCTTGAGCTCCCTGGAGGATGTAGATGACACCCTCTGGAGGTAGATAAGGCTAGCCCCAGTGGTGCTGACATTTGCAAGAACATAGTGATTAATACCAGCAAGCCAAGTCTACTAAGAAACCTGGTCTTGATCCAAGGCCTAGGGACCATAAGAGTGGCTGACTTGGGGGTTTTCTGGGAAGAGCAGAGTTGACCACTACACAGCGACACTATTTGTAAATTTCTATCCGTGGCTCAGTTTGAGAATGGTTACTGAGCTGTGGGGCCTCAAGAACTTGTGAGCTCTACCCCACAAAACCCAGTGGGGTCTAAATCTCTCTGCCCTCTGGCCTCTCACATCCCAACTGTTTCCACTTCCATTGGCCTCACCTTTATCCCAGCCCAGGTTCTAGCCCCTCGCCCCTAGTCCTCCCCTGCCTCTGCAAGTGGTATGTGGATGAGCCATTTCTCCATCCATGCATCCACCTGTTTGTCTCCCTATCTGTCTGTCTGTCTATCATCTATCTATCTATCTATCTATCTATCTATCTATCTATCTATCTATCTATTACCTATCATCTATCTATCTATCATCTATCTTATCTATCTATCTATCTATCTATCTATCTATCTATCTATCTATCTATTACCTATCATCTATCATCTATCTTATCTATCTATCTATCTATCTATCTATCTATCTATCTATCTATTATCTATCATCTATCTATCTATCTATCATCTATCCTATCTATCTATCTGTTACCTATCATCTATCTATCTATCATTTATCTATTATCTATCTTTCATCTATCTATCATCTATTTATCTATCTATCTATCTATCTATCTATCTATCTATCTATCTATCTATCTATCTCTGTTCCTATCTTTTACTCCGCACCCCTACCCCCATCATTATCTATATTTCTTCCTTGGTACCTGGCTAGCTCACAGCAGACTGTGGCTACCAGTGATCAGTGTTTACCCTCCAGAAACTCTTGGCGTTTTAACACCAGACTGTGAGTCCCTTCAGAGTGGGCATAGGGTGCTCTTCCATAGCCCAGGGCCTTTGCAAAGAATGAACAAAGACACTTGTCTGTTTCCCCATGGCTTGCCATAGTTGAACCAGGGATGAGATTCAAAGTCTCAAATAGCACTATGCTTCTTAAGTGCCGAATTGCTCCAGGTTTTAGAAGTCACCATATGAGGATGGATCTAGTGAAATTATAACAAGACACCAGACCTCTGTCCCGGTGGGGGAGGGGCAGGGCCCTGGGCCTGTGGTACCTGGTTGGGGTAGAGAGACACCTTGCAAGGAAGTGAGGTCATCAGAGCTCTAGGGCAAGAATGTTGTAAATATTCAACTTAACACATTATTCTCTCTACTTGTGTATAGAGAGGACATCTGCCAAAAGACAAAGAGAAGTCAATGTGGGCATGCCTTGCTTCTATCCCGTCTCTCTGCTTACAACCTCACAGCTTATTATCCCCCTGGAAAGATTTCTCTGACCCCGTGGGCCTGTTTGACTTGGTGGTGGTGACTTTCCTTTGCAAATAAAGAACATGGTGGTCACACTTAAGACAGCACCACTCAAAATGCCACATGAGGACCAGAGTCAGCCTGGTACCTGTTTGTTACCAGAATTCGAGGGCAGGGAGAGGGAATGTTCCTTGGGGTCATTTGGTTCCGTTCTAACATCCACACCTCTGGGCCGTGGACAAGGCTGGTCTTGTCAAATAGAACCCTGGATTCTCTAATTCAAGCAGTGAGCTGCAGAGGGTATGAACCGTGTGTGGATCACACAAAGCAGGACAACGGGTCTGACCACAATGGACTGGTTAAAAAAAAATTAAATGTGACGTCACAATACATGTCTTGAGTCTTTGAGGTATTCCATGGTAAGACGAGACCAGTGACCCCACCAAGAACACATCTCTAGACCTGAAGGGCAAAGACCCTCGGAGAGACCTTGGACCCCCTGTGCCCTGCCAAGAAGACCTGCTGTCCTCACCTGATTTATAGGACAGGGACACCGTAGCCTCAGGGTCATTTGTCCAGCCAGCCCTGGCTCCTTGCTTTCTTAAAATGAAAATAGAGATGTATTTCAGCAGTCTGTCCCAGATCTGGGTGTCTCGTGGGATGGAGGGGGGGTGGCTGGCAGGGACAGAGGGGCACTTGGGAGCCTCTGCAAGCTGTCGAGGCCAGTCTGGAAGTGGGTAATCTCTGAAAGATGATTTAGAGCACAGTGTGGCGGGGTGGGAGGGGGGCGAGGTAGCTGTTCCCCACGGCGCTCATTAAGCTTCCATAGATTGCGTTTCCTGCCTCCCCCGCTAGCCCTCCAAAGTGCCCGTTATTAATTCATAAAAACACTGCAAGCGTGATTGAGTCCGCTGATTACTGGAGCAGGCAGACACAAGAGACGGTAAAATATTCCACATCTCTCTATCAGGCTCTCAGGGGCTCAGGAGGAGGAAAAATAAATAAATAAAAAAAGAGCAAGGCATCAACACGAAGAAAGGGATATGGAAAAAAAAAATCCGTGTTGTGAAATATTAATCAGAACTGCTTGCCCCCGGGGGCCAAAAATAGGAGGCGCCATAGTCAATGCCCGGCGACATGTCTTTGAAAAGCTGATTATGGTGGGTAAACACGGCTAAATATTCTAGATCTTTGGACCGTGTCTCTGCTGTCATTGGAGCATCAGATTCTCTTATCATCCTTCTGCAGGCGTGACCCCAGGGGAGTATGGGAGGCTGGACCAGAAGCCACTGGGGCCCAAAGAGGAGCTGCCTTGGTTTCCAGCCAAACGAGGCTTCAGGTGGGGTGGGGGGGGGAGAGCGCATGTGTGGATGGATGGAGAGGACTCCAGCCTACTTTCAGTAGCTGACAACTGGATACCAGCTGTGCCAAGGAACCTTCCTGAGGGCCTCCCACTGGAGCCTGGATGGATTTGGGGTACCTTAAAAGTGCAGTCGCTCCAACTGAGCTCTGATTAGAGAAGGCATGGCTAGTTGATTAGATTGGAACCTCCTCCTTGCTTTCTGTGGTCCAGGGGTCTGCTGTGTATCCCTCAAGCTCAGAGATTGGGCCACAAAAGCCTGCACACGTCAGTAGGAGGGGACACCTGTCATTTCATTGTCATTGTGGGCTGGAATAAGGCCAGGGTTTGTCGTACCATGAAGGTGGAGCGATGTAGGTAGGGAGGGGTAGCTTTTTTTTTTTTAATCATAATAATATGAGACAACTGGGTAGAAAAATGACTTTAGAATTCAAGTAGTCCAAATGCCACATTACAGAGGCCCAGGGAGGGACAGTGACTCTCTCAGCCAAGAGAAGGTTCTTGATGACATTGCTTCAGGCTGAGTCTTCGGGCTTAAGGAGAGCTCCCTGGAAGTTACTAGGAGACTGGGTGAGCCCAGAGGAAGAGATGGTGCCCCAGAATTCCTGAGCCCTTGCCCCAGTTCCACAGTCAAACTTCCTGAGGATTTTGACCCGGTCCTCCTTGAGTTTTTGGTTCTTCATATATTTTATTTTATTTTGTTTTTCAAGGTAAGGTCTCACTCTAGCCAGGGCTGACCTGGAATTCACTATGTAGTCTCAGGTGGCCTTGATCTCACGGTGATCCTCCCACCTCTGCCTCCTGAGTGCTGGGATTGAAAGTGTGTGCCAGGATGCCCAGCTTGTTTCTTTATTTATGAATGAATAGAACTAAAGAGCCACACACAGCAAAAGTCTCACAGAGTTCCCATACAGTGAGCTGTGGCCAGGGTCTTCTTCATGGAGGACACAGAGGCCTGAGTGCAGCCAACACACAGGACCACCATAGCATCTCCCCGTATGAAGACCTGGATCGCATCTACTACAAAGGGCCTCGGGAGACTCATCCTTTGTCTCAAAGTGCCCTAAACCCTTCTATTCATTATTTCGTGTATATGTATATTCATGTGTGTAGGACTGTGGTGCCTATATGTC
Source organism: Zapus hudsonius (assembly GCA_004024765.1). Lineage (NCBI taxonomy): Eukaryota > Metazoa > Chordata > Mammalia > Rodentia > Dipodidae > Zapus > Zapus hudsonius. The sequence goes on from PVHP010052543.1 coordinate 7,195, forward strand.
TCCAGGTGTGAGTATATGATAGGCCAGAGGTTGACATTGGGTATCTTCCTCTATAATGCACCGACTTAAAAAAAATATCTATTTGCAAGCAGAGAAAGTATGGGTGTGTCAAAGGCCTCTTGCCACTGCAAATGAACTCCAGACATATGGGCCACTTTGTGCATCTGGCTTTATGTGGTTACTGAGGAATCAAATACAAGCCACAGGCTTTGAAAGCATGTGCCTTTAACTGCTGAGCCATTTCTCCAGCCCAACTTATTTTTCTTCTGAGACAAGGTCTCTCACTGATTCCAGAGTTCACTCATTCTGCTGGACAAACCAGCTAATAAGACTCAGCAATCGCCTTTTCTCTGCCTCACAGCACTGGTATTACAGGTGCGTGCCACTAAACCCAGCATTTGATAAAGGTACTGGGAATCTGAACTCAGGTCCTCATACTTGCTCTGTGAGCACTTTACCCATTAAGCCATCTCCCCAGCCCCCGGCTTCTAGGTGTTCATTATATCAACTCAGAACAACTCCCTCTCTGTTCTCCATCAGTCACGTTGGCTTCAGCAAAGGAACCAAGGTGGTGAGAACTGAGACAGGCAATGACCAACTGCTTTGGGAAATGACTCAACTCGGAAAAAAGAAGCTGTCCTTCTTGACTTCAAGAGGTGATTATCGGAGTTACTTGGGAAGACAATAACCCTAATCTTAAACCAACTCTACCCATTTTTTTTTAATTCTTTTTTTTAATTTATTGTCCATAATGAGTTACAATATTTAGTGGGCAAGCAATGAGTTGTTATCCCCAATTCCCCGCTGCCCTCCCCTCCCCCCCAACTCTACCTATTTTACTGCAAGGATTAGCAAGGTTCAATAGCCTGCTCCAGGTCATAAAGTTGGTCCATGGAGGTGCTAGAATTTTTTTTTTTTTTGAGACAGGGTCTCATGTAGCCCAGTCTAGACTTGAATACATGCTGGAGGATGACCTTGAACTCTGAGTCTTCCTCCATCTCCTAAGGGCCAATATTGTGTGTCACCATGCCAGGTGAGGAGTAGGATTTTGTATGAGTCCCAAGACCCATATGTGTTCCCACTGACATTCTCCTGATATTAAAGGACAAAGAAGAGTTGTATTTTCAGTTGATTCCTTCTTAAGCTAGGAAAGTGAATTTTAGGCTGTCAAGGAACTTGAATCGGAATACAGTGTAGCTGTGATGAAACAGGTCATCCGCTGCCCTCAACCTCATCCAGTCAGTCTCCTGAGGAAAATGAACAAATACCCTGAGTCCTGAAAGGATTTAAAAGCTGATGGTGACCCGGCGGGCGGGGGGGGGGGGGGGGATGTCAAACAAGAAAGGCTGCATATCAATGCAAAGGCTGAGCCTTGAGCCTTGTGAACTTGATATCTATCCAGAGTCAGTCTGTAGCACAAGTGGTGGAAGTCTAATTTATCAGCAATTAGAGGAAGGATGAATGAACAGAAAGGGCCAAAAATGGCCTCACAAAAAAATAAGTGGATCGTGGATCGTGGCCCATCTAACCCTACCAACCAACCGTAGGCCAATGGATGAGATCCTGGCAAGAGAGGAGCCACCACAGTCATATCGGGGAGGATCCATAGGGAACCCAGCAGACAATGACAGATCAACAAGGGACCTATAACCACAGTCATTCAGTCAACACAGGATAGGCCATTGAGACAGAAACCAAGGATTTTCGACACAAGGACCCCTAAGCTCGCAACATTAAAGCAGCCTTATTACTCACCCACCACGACTCAGGGAACTGAGCAGAAGAGGGGCGGAAAGATTGTGAGAGCCGTGGTGGGGAGACTGTCCAGAGGCATGGCACCCCTCAGTAACAACACACTTGGGCCAGAAGAACTGGGCTGAGTACTAGGATATCCAGGATCCCTTGCCACAAGGACTAATACAGACAGCCCACGGAGGAGGATATACAACTGATCAGGCATGGGGAGGGGGGGGGAATTGGGGAATTCGGGATAACAACGCATTGTTTGCCCACTAAATAATGTAACTCATTATGGACAATAAATATATATTTTAAAAAATAAGTGGATCAAAATAAGCCTTTGTCAGAATAAGCATCCTCTGACAAGGTCTCAAATGGGTGGTTAGAGAAACACAATAAATGTAATGGGTTTAATTTCAGTAAAGCAATGGCATGGACTCCGTACCCCTCATGGGGATGAAGAGATGCAGGAGAGACGCAGGAACCTGCACAGAGAGGGACTCAGAGGATTTGATTAATGCCCAGCGTCTGCTCCTGTAAAGACATTCAGCACCTTTTCCATAGGTTTGATTCAAGGCAATGACTATGGTGGCCAATGAATAGGATCCTGTCCCAGGCAGTGATGCTTATCCATCATCTGTTATAGACACAGAAGATTTAATATCTGATTTAAACTCCTATCAATAGCATAGCTTAATCTTTGCAAATAAAATGAAAAAAAATTTGAATATACAAAAAAAGTTCTAGAAGGATTACACAGAAATCTCAACAGTAGTGGAGAGGGCACAGAGGATAAATATCAAGTGCAATTCTGATTTATTTCTGGTAATTGCTTTATATCGAGAATCAGCATAGGAATGAAAATTATAAAAGAATAAGAAAATAGCAGTCAGGGCTATGGAAGAGTTAGAGGTATGTGAGCCTCAGGTCTTGTTCATTGAGGGTCATGGAAGTCCTGCCTTTGCTACACCCCTTCTTTGTAGTGTTGACCTTTGACACTGCACTCTCCCCCCACTTTCTGTAGCCTGGTCTTCTCTTTTACAAGACACTCCGTTTATGCTTTTAATCCTCAAATGGAGTCTCATATCAGGATTCCTTGATAACCTTTTTGGAGAGAGAGAGAGAGAGAGAGAGAGAGAGAGAGAGAGAGAGAGAGAGAGAATCTGGAGGCTATCCCATTCCAAAGGATGACTAGGCAGGCATCTCTCTACCTGCTGGGGAGGGATACAACAGGGAATCATTTTAAGCTTCAACGAGTGAGCTCGCCCTTCTAGTACTCAAGACATATTATAGGGTGTTGCTACATTCCATCAAAGTCAAGGAGATGAAGGCTTGGGGAGGTAGAGGCCTGGCCGAGGCCATGCAGTTAGTAGAGGGGACCACTTCTGCACACCACTGCAAAGCAATGGCTGGTTGTGGAGAAAGAGACCGTGGAAGGAAAACCTCAGTGAAGGCATGGAATTTGTGTGGAGGCTTGAAGGATGGACAGGGTATGACAGGCAGCCTGCAGGAGATGTGAGGAGACGCCCACGGGAAAACTGAAAACCAGTCACTAGGAAGGTAGCAAGTAGCTGAGTGTTCAGATCTTGATGGGTGAGCTGGGAACAGGAGAAGGAAGAGAGGGATTCCTGCATTACTCTGTCCATTCTCTCTGGGAACAGGCACTTAGCACCCAAACAGTCTCTCAATCAACATTTATTGACCCCCTACTGTATACAGACCTAGTGCTTGTCACTAATGCTCACAGGAATGCATAGGAAATGTTTCCCTCTCTGAAGGGGTTCTCAGTGGAAAGGAAGACCAGAGGTCCCAGCTTCAGGATTGGTAAAGACAGAGAGGCCAGGAGATTGTGTTTGTATTTTTCAGGATGCAGCGAGAGAGCCGGGGCCCATCTAACCCTACCAACCGACTGTAGGCCGATAGCTGAGATTCTGGCAAGAGAGGAGCCACCACAGTCATATCGTGGAGGATCCAAATGGAACCCCGCAGAGAATGACGGGATGAACAAGGGGCCCACAGCCACAGCCATTCAATCAACACAGGATAAGCCAGTGAGACAGAAACCAAAGATCTTAGACACAAAGACCCCTAAGCTCACAACCTTAAAGCAGCCTTAA
>PVHP010052544.1:0-11055 GCA_004024765.1 Zapus hudsonius
TGACTAGATTCACATTGACAACTCAAAGCAGGAAGATAGAAAACATGCAGTTTGGCGAGGAAAGGGTATGATTGTGGTTAAAGTTTCAGACAGGGCAGACTGCCTCCAGTCTTGGCCAGTGGTTATAGCTCTCTTCCTGGGAAGGAAGGAAGGAAGGAAGGAAGGAAGGAAGGAAGGAAGGAAGGAAGGAAGGAAGGAAGGAAGGAAGGAAGGAAGGAAGGAAGGAAGGAAAAGAGAGAGAGGAGGGGAGAGAATAAGGACCCACCGACCCAGCAGAACTGTTCTTCTGGACCCTGTCACAGGGCAGGGAAGAGAATGGAGAAGAAACCCATGTTCTTAGGCTGGGGACCTAAGAACCAGATGGAATCTTTCTGTGGTTTGGAGGGTGAGGTAAGACTTATGGCTAAAGTTCTTGCCTAGGAGATGGGCTCCAGGGCACTGGGCAGAGGTGCCTGTGAGGTCCATAGATAGGCCTCCCAGAGTCCCAGGATGAATACCCACCCCACTTCCCTTGGTGGGTGCCCTGACAGTGTGAGACAGTTGGGTCATACAGCCTGAGGCCCTGAGGTCACCTGGCCTGTCTTTACCTTCCACAATAGGCAGATTCCCAGACACCTAGTGTATCTGTTGCCTGCCACTTGTCCCCTCCCAAAGGTCTCAAGTCACCATCTCGAGACTTCTGTCTTTGCCCCACCCTGGGGGTATTTCTGGCCCCCAGGCAAGAATAAGGTCTTGAAACCTGAGAAGAAGGCATCTTCAGTGACACGCCTAGAGACAAGCGAAATAGAAGCCTCCCTCAGGCCCCTGACACGTCTGGGCAGCTGTTCAGCCCGTCCAGTGTCCCTCACCCCAAGCCCAGCCCACTCTGGCTCAGCCAGGCACACTAAACTTAGCTTCTCCCCCAGCTCCGTAGTCACCATCACCACCTAGCCGGCTGCCACCTTTCCTGGGAGATACTCCTGCCCCTGTCCAGAGATCCCACATCTCAGAGCTCACCATCATGTCCCAGACCCAAACACTGAAGGTTCGCGTGACCCTCTTCTGCATCCTGGTGGGCAACTTGTTGGCCATGGTGGCTGTGGTGACCGACCACTGGGCTGTGCTGAGCCCCCACCTGGAGCACCACAACGCTACCTGCGAGGCGGCCCACTTCGGTCTCTGGAGGATTTGCACCACACGCGTTGCTGTGGACAGCCAAGAGGGCAAGGACTGCCAGCACATCACACGGTCGGGGGGTAAGGTACCCATTCTCTCCCCCACCTCTTGCCCTTCCCAGACCCCCAGGCAAGGAGTTTTCTCAGTCTGAGAACAGAGCAGCTGCCTGGCCCTTCCTCTCAGGGAAGAGAGGAACAGCCCCGGTAGCGTGGATGGCCTGAGTCAGGATGGACGTTTGTCATGAGGACGCTTGTCTGCAGTGACTTCCGTCTTGCAAGGCCTGTATTCTTCACTCAGAGCAGGTGCTGGATTGGTGGGCTAAGAGGCCCCTGAAGCTGCTAGTCTACCAGAGGAGGGACTTCTGGTACTGGGTCCTGGGTGCTGGCTGCAGACACTCATTGGTGTACTAGCTCCATTCTCTCCCTGCAGAGATAGGCTAACGACTCTAAGATCTTGGGCTGGATGGATCTGTGGGGTCGGTGAGCGCCTTCCTCAACTTCTGGGCAAGACTGCTACTGGGTTTGCACTGGCCAAAAGTTCCTTGTCCCTAAGTACTAAAAGTCTCAGGCTGGTGATAGCAGAGCATGAAGCAGGGGTCCTTTGGGGGTGGGCCTGGAGTGACTGATGGGTGCATGGCTATGAAACGGGACATGGTGTGGATGAGCCTTCTGACTTAGAGAAACCTGCAGTCCTATTGTGTGCTCTCCATGCGCTTAGATTGCTAAGTTCCTCAGCGGTTCTTGGCTGGAAAATTTAAGGGTGTTCCTGCAACCCCTACCATGTGATGGAGCCACACACTCCTCTCCTAGGAGGACTGGCATTAGTGTGACCCGTCTCCATTCTGAAAGTGTGGAACCCTCAGGATTCAAAGCAAATGCAGCACGTGTTGGAGGAAAGGGCACCCCATGGAGAAGCAGGGGCCTGGACTTTAGCCACCATTGTCCACCATCCTCCTAAAGGACTATTCAGGGACCATAAGGCCTGTCTCGGCTTCTGCTCCGCCTGTATAAAAGATAAGACTTGGAGTCAGCAATGTAAGACCCCTTCCAGTACGTGCATCTTCCAGGTGGCAGAGCACCACGGTACTGTCACTTCCCTTCTGTGCTCAGAAGGAGTCCTTCCATCCCCTGAAAGTTGGTCTTTGAAGGAGTCAGTGCTGAGTCCCCAAGGATCCTGCAGTCTTGCATGTGGACATGTGGGGCAAAAGCAGACCTTCCCACTCCTCTTCTTTTTCAATTCTTTCTTTCCTTGATTTTTTTTTTTTCGAGGTAGGGTCTCACTCTAGCCCAGGCTGACCTGGAATTCACTATATAGTCTCAGGGTGACCTTGAACTCATGGCAATCCTCCTACCTCTGCTTCTTGAGTGGCTGGAATTAAGGGTGTGCTCCACAAGGCCTAGTTTTTTTTAAATGTTTTATTTATTTATTTGCAATCAGAGAGAGACAGACAGATTATGGGTGTGCCAGGGCCTCTAGCCACTACAAACAAACTCCAGTTGCATGCAACACTTTGTGCATCTGGGTTTATGTGGATACTGGGGAATCAAACCCAGGTCGTTAGGCTTTGCAGGCAAGCGCCTTAACCGCTGAGCCATCTCTCCAACCCTCCCACTCCTCTCCTTCACCCTCTTTCCCTCTGTTTACTTCAGGAAACCTGGGCATCTCTCACTCCTAGTGGGTTCCCAGAGACTCATAAATACTCAGCTATCTTGGAAACGCTGAGGACCGGGACAGAGGCCTTTGACAGGCATGAGCATGTGCGTGAAGGGTATCACATAGCATGGTGCCATCGCCTTTGGCCAGTACCGCACACTTGTAAACAGATGATTCATCCAGGCAATTCCCTGGGCAGGGCAGAGAAGAGTGAGGCAGCTTCTCCAGGGACCAGGCACGGAGGGGGACATTCCGGTCCTGTCCACCTGTCCTTGGAGCCATCTGCCTTTTAAAGTTGGAGCAGATGAGCAGTGTCCATGCATGGAAGAGACAGGCTGGTGAGAACACTCGTCTCAGGGAACCAGCAGGGCAGGGCTCAGCCTTGAGCCCAAACAGTGTCTGTCCCTTCTTCGCCTTTTGGTCCTAATCAGCACGAATCATACTATCCACACTTGTGACACTGACCACTGCCTTCTCACTATAATATTCCAAAGCTCACTCCTATCATCTCGTATCTTTTTATTCTCTGCAAATTAACATGTATTCCTTCTTCATTCACCCTTCCTTGTGCTCCCTGGGACCTCTCCTTTCTGGAGGGCTCATATATGTTCTCTCATTTGTTAACAACAATTATACTCATGGCTCATAAATGTCCCACTGGGTGTCAGATTCAGCTGTTGGTGCTTTGCTTGTATTAACTTTATGCAATATCAGAAAGAGAAAAATGACAGAGGCAGAACCCCTGCCCTAAATTTTCTCTTCCATAAAAGCAACGAGAATGCTAGGAAGGAAAAAAAAAAACCTGCCAGTTTCAACATTTTCAGAAGTCTGGAAATTAACCAATATTTTATAACAATGCAGCAAGTGCTTATTCAGAAAAATGCATGAGTTGGGAGAAGCAGTGAATCTCGGGCAGTGTTCACTTGCCCTGCTCCCATTTCTTCTCTCTCAAGTCTTGCATGTCTGAAAACCAGCATCCCCCAATCAGTGATGGGGGACAGAACAGGGTTGGATTTCTTTCAAAGACCCCCTCCCAGAGTAATGTCATCATCTGCATTCCCCGAAAACATCCAATTACAAAGCTGTCTTGATTTGACCTATTTCTAATATCATTCAGTGCATACAGTCTTGGAGGAGTTGCATTTGTTGAAAACAATTACTGACAATTGTTTAGCATTGTGACTATGGCAGGAGATAACAGACAGGAAAACAATCGGCCAATCAAAGAGCTGGAAAAAGAAATGTCTGCACATGGCCTTGAAAAAAGTTTAAATTCGCCAGGCATGGTGCCTCACAGCTGTAACTCCAGCACTTGGGAGGCTGAGACAAAAGAACGGCTGAGTTTGAGGTCACCTTGGGTTACAGGTAAGCCTGGGTTAAAGTGAGACCCTTGTCTCAAACAGAGAGAAAGGAAGAAAGAAAGGAGAGAAGGGAAGGAAAGAGGGAGGAATTCCTGAGAACCTAAAAGGTTAATGGGTGATGAATTGGGTCCGAGCACTTTAGGATATCTCTATTAACTGACCACTAAGTTAACAAAACATAGATTTTATTGATCCACATGACCAAGAAAATACTTTACAAAATTAGTTCAGAAATAACACAGGAATACACCTTAAGAAGAAGGAGAATCAAACTTCTAGATTTGCCACATCATGGTGTTTAAAAAACACAAGCCATGACCGGGGAGATGAGTCAGTGGTTAAAGGTGCTTGCTTGCAAAGCTTGCTGACCTGGGTCACGTAAAGCATCACGTAAAGCTAGAGCCAAAATGGTGCAGGCACCTGGAGTTTGTTTGCAATGGCAAGAGACCCTGGTGCACCCATACATATACACCCATGTGCAAATAAATTACATTGAGAAAAGCACAAGCCATGGAAGGGACTAAGATGGCAGGGGTAATACACAGAGGGTGGGGGTGGAGCTGCAACTAGATGGACCTCTTAGGAAGTCCAGATATTGGGTTTTCTGGACAAAGGCTTTAAATCGGCTGTTAAATGCATTCTAAGAATTAAAAGAAACCACATATAAAGAGCTAAAGAATTATGTCTCTTGAAATAGATATCAATAGAGAGATAGAGATTAAGTTTGAAGGATCAAGTAGAAACTCTGTTGAAAAGAATACTATCGTAATGAAAATTGCAATAGAGGGACTCAAAAGCAGGTCTAAACCAGCAAATGAAAATCTCGATGAACTTGAAAATAAGTCAATTGAGATTAGCCAGTCTGAGGAACAGATAGGGGGAAACTGTCAAAGCCACAGAGATCTGTGAGACCCCATCATACGCACCGTGAGTCTCAAAACAAAGAGAGAGAGAGAGCCTGGCGTGGTGGCGCACACCTTTAGTCCCAGCACTCGGGAAGTAGAGGTAGGAGAATCGCTATGAGTTCAAGGCCAGTCTGAGACTACAGAGTGAATTTCATGACAGGCTGGGCTAGAGTGAGAGCCTACCTTGAAAAAGAAAAAGAAAAGGAGAGAAAGAAAGAGAAAGGGAAAGAAAGGATGCATGAACAATAATGGTTGAAAGATTCCAAAATTGGATGAAAATACTAATTTTATAGTCCATGAAGCTCAATGAACTTGAACTAAGCCACACCTAGACAAGCAACCCATTGAAAGATAAAGACAGAGAATCCTCACAACAGAAAGCAAGAAACTACTTTTCACATACATGGGCTCCTTAAATAAGACTTTTCCCAGATACCATGGAGGCCAGAAGGCACTCATAGGCAGCCATGCAACAAATGCCAGAACTGTGGTCCATGACAGATCACATGTAAGAGTGTCTCATAAGAGTATATTGTCTAGTGACGTCATAGCTATGTTAGTCTGTGTAAATATACCCTAGAACGTTTGCACAATGACAAAATCATCTAATGACGCCTTTCTCAGAACTATCCACATCATTGAGCAGCATGTGACAATATTAACTCATGTAATATAAAAAAAAACAGGAGATCCATACTTTTATCACTATTCTGTTACAGAAAGAAAGAAAGAAAGTAAAGCCCAGAGACCTTGTGTAATTTGTGTGATACAAATACCAATTTGTGTAATAACCATACAGTTAATGAGCAAGAATTTATATGTAAGCATTGGGTATACTATTCATCTACTTAGTCACTACAGAATACTGCTATATAGATTCTCATTCTATAAGTAGTTTCCGTTTGACAAGGAGGAACCGTGAAGCTGAACATGGCTTTGCCCAGGACAACCACCACGGACACCCACGTCACTATTCCAAGAGCCTCCTTGCTCTCCAGAACCACATCCTCCACTGAACCTACAAACACAGTTCCTAAAACTCAAGAGACTACAAGAGTCCTGTAGCATGGTCTGGGGTAGCCAGACCAAGAGCTGATACAGGGAGACTTCTCCAGGCCCCATTCAGCATGGTATTCTGGTGGCTCTTCCAAGGACTGAGGACAGGAACTATCCAACCAGCCAAAGAGCCATAGATGAAGATCAACACTCAAGTTCAGTTCAATGCCTCAAGAATGACTGTGAGGTGGGGGGCTGGAGAGATGGCTCAGCGGTTAAGGTACTTGCCTGTGAAACCTAATGATCCTGGTTTGATTCCCCAGGACCCACATAAAGTCGGGTACAGAATGTGGTGTATACATCTAGGGTTCGTTTGCAGCAGATGGAGGCCCTGGAGCACCCATTTGTGCTCTCTCTCTCTCTCTCTCTCTCTCTCTCTCTCTCTCTCTCTCTCTCTCTCTTCTTTCTGTCTCCCTCTATTTTTAAATAAATAAATAAATATTCTTTTTAAAAAGAATAACAGGAGGAAAAAAACAGGAGGGGCTTCCCTGGTTCTCAAGGGAGATCATGTGTTAGAAACCCCCACTGGGGTCATTCCCTGCCCCTTGCTTCCTTTGGGCTCTGCCACTTAAGGATCAGGTAACAGCCTACCCCAGTACCCCATTTCCCTAGGGATACATCTTGCCCTCCAGCCTTAGTGCAGGGATTGGGATGTATGAAAGAACCAGCTGTCACTGAGCCTAAGAGTTCCCAGGGCATCCTGCCCTAGCCACATGAGCCTATACTAAAGGCCAATGCCTTAATTAACTTCCCCATGGAGGATCAGCGCTGTGAAGCTCTGGGCTCAGGCTTTGGGATTTCTCCAGCACATTTCAGAAAACTCTTCAGTCACAGTGGAGATACAGCATGTAGAAACTACTGCGGGGGCAGATAAAACTTTATATATATATTTTTTATTTTTACAAAAAGGCATCAACAAAAGTGAGATCTTAATACCCAGCCCTAAAGCACTAGTTCCCTTGGGTTTTTCACAAATCAACAAGTTATTTTTAATATATTAAGTCTCCATTAACAGGCACTTGACTTACAATGCTGATGTTCTCAGTAATAACCCAGAGCCATCTTTTGTTAACTCAAGTTTACCTTGAAGTTTAATGTGCCCATTGTTCTAGTTCTTTGAAATTGCCACATTGGAATCTATATAGCCAGTAACTGAACCCCTTCCAGCCTTCAGGCGAGCCCAGAATGAGTTCATTGTATGTTTTTATTCTTTGGCCTCATGTGTCCTAAGATGACTTTGAATTTGCTATATAGCAAGGATGACCTTGGACCTCTGATCTTCCTGCTTCTACCTCTCAAGTGCAGGGATTAAAGGCATGCACCAGCACAGCCAGTTTTATACAGAGCTGAAGATGGAACCCAGGGCTTTGTGCATGTTAGGCAAGCACTGTCCAGCCCCTCATTGTATCGTTTTTTGTTTTCGTGTGTATGTGTGTGTAGAGCATGTATACGGTGCATGTGTTGTGTGGCATACACATGCCTGTGGAGGCCTCAGGAGAAAGTCAGGTGTCCTCTTCTTATCGTTCATCTATGCATTTCCTTGAGACTGGGTCTCTCCCTCAATAGAGAGTTGCTTTCAACTTTCAGGCAACAAGTCCCAGCAATTCTCTGGTCTCCTTCGACCTTCACCCCCAACTGTGGTTACAGACATGTGAGGCCATGCCTAGACTTCTACATAGGTCCTGGAGAGTTGAGGGCCTGAGGGGCCCTCATGCATAAGCAGCAAGTGGTCTTAACCACTGTACCATCTCCTCAGCCCCCTTTGTTGTGTTTTTAAAAGAAAAACCCCATTCACATTTTTAGACCACTGAGTTTTATAGAAATAGAAATATTAGAATCATGAAAAGGTATTTGTAGAGGTTGGAGAGATGGCTCAGCAGTTAAAGCACTTGCCTACAAAGCAACAACCTGGGTTCAATTCCCTGGTACCCACAAACTGATAACCATTCATATGTAAAATGCAATTCATTCAGTCCAACTTTCAAAGTCATCATAGTTTTTAACAATCTCAACACTGTTCAAAAACCCCATAGTCCAAGGTCTCTTAACTGTGAGCCTGTAAAATTCAAAACACATAACAGCAGAGTAAACATTCAGCTGATCTCTCGCTCTCTCTCCCTGCCTCTCTCTCTTTCTGTGTGTATTGTGTATAGATGTATACACCCCTTGTGCACAAAGAGGCACATGCATCTGGAGTTTGTTTGCAGTGGCTGGAGGCCCTCGTGCATCCATTCTCTTTCTCTCTGCCTCTCTGTTGTAGTCAGCGACACTCAGCTGGGATGAATCTCCAACAGTCTATGGGAGGAATGGATTTATCTGAAGCTACAGATCCAGGGGAAGTTCTATAATAGTGAAAGAAGCTGGCCCCCTTTCATAGGTCCAAGCAGAGAAAGAGAGGGAGAAGCCATTACCAACACCATAGTCATAAAACAGCAAAACAGGGAGAGAGGGGGAGATTTTTCTCCCCTTTTAAATAGCCTTTAGGGTGGGGTCTTGCAACCCTATCCCAGACTTAATGGTTTCCTGAGTCTCTGGAATGTCCTTCCTGCATTGCCCACATAGGAAGGGCTCTTAATTTCTAGTTCTGAGCATCCTTACATCCTACCCCCTACTGAGAGGCTACCTTCCTGTAAACATCCTCAGAGACCCACCCAAGATAATTAAAAAGATCAAGTTGTCAACAAAACCTAACCATCACACTCTTTTTTTTTTTAATCTCTCTCTCTCTGTATCTCTCTGCTCACAAATAAGTAAAACACTGGGAGGCAGAGATAGAAGGATTGCTGTGAGTTCGAGGCCATCCTGAGACTACATAGTGAATTCCAGGTCAGCCTGGGCTAGAGTGAGACCCTACCTCAAAAAAATAAAAATAAAAAGATATTTGTAGAGCTAAAAGAGCCTGGAGCGACCTCAGAGACCCTAATTATGTCCTAGCTTGTCTTCCTGACATTGGGATCACTGCTGATTTGGCTCAGAGCACTAGAAATCTGCTAGGTAATGGGGTGGGGCCCATTGAAGAACAGCTGCATGCACAGATGTTGGAGCTGGGCTAGGGGAAGACATGGACATCAGATGGGTAGAGGCAAGAAAGCTCAGAATCTGCAGAGTCTAATATAAAGCTTTACCTGTGAAGAAGTGGCCCACTCAGGGCCTGTTTCAGATACACTTTCTTTTTGTTGTTGCTGTTGTTGTATGCATATGGATATATGTGTGGTATGGTGTGTGTGTGTGTGTGTGTGTGTGTGTGTGTGTGTGTGTGTATTTGTATGTATGTGGGCATATGCATGTAGAGGCCAGTGGTGAATACTGGGTGTCTTCCTCAATTGCTCTCCACCTGACTGTGATTTAAAAAAAATAAGAACTAATTTATTGCTTATTGATTTTAAAAAACATTTATTTATTTATTTATTTATTTATTTATTTATTTATTTATTTATTTATTTGAGAGAGAGAGAGAAAGGGTGCAACAGGACCTCTAGCCACTGCAAACAAACTCCAGATGCATGTGCCACCTTGCACATCTGGGATATCGAACCCAGGTCCTCAGGCTTTGCAGTCAAATGCCTTAACCGCTGAGCCATCTCTCCAGCCTGATTTATTTATATATTTTTTCAAAGTAGAGTCTCACTGTAGCCCAGGCTAACCTGGAATTCACTATGTAGTCTCAGGATGGCCTCGAACTCAGGGTGATCTTCCTAACTCTGCTTCCCAAATGCTGGGATTAAAGTGGTGTGCCACCACTCCATCCTGTTTATTTTTATTGACAACTTCCATAAGTATAGACAATAAAACATGATATTTTCCTTCCACTACCTGTTTTCCCCTCCCAGATTCTTTCTCCACTGAATCCCTTCTTCTTTCTACTTAGTCTCTCTTTTATTTTGATGTCATCTTTTCCTCCTTTTATGAAGGTCTTGTGTAGGAAGCATCAGGCACTGTGAGGTCATGAATATGAAGGCCATTTTGTATCTGGAAGACTGCATTGTAAGCAGTCCTGCCCTTCCTTTGGCTCTTACATTCTTTCCACAACCTCTTCTGAAATGGACCCTGAGCCTTGGAGGGTATCATAGAGATGTCTCACTTAGTGTTGAACACTCCACTGTCACTTCTTCTCAGCACTATGATTATTTTTGAGTCACCCCGGTGGTCACCACCATCTGAAAAGAGAAGCTTCTCTAACCAAAAGTGAGAATAGCATTAATATATGGGCAGAAATGTCAGTGTGCAGAGGGCAGCGTGGTGTGTATGCTATGTGCATTTAGTTTGACAAACATAGTCATTCCTCCCCTATAGGGCATAGGACCTCCCCAGACAGTGGCTTTTCATTGGGTTTCAGTACCAGGTACATATTCCCTCCCATGAAGTGGACCCCCAGTCTAAGCAGAGAGCAATTGGTTTCCCCCATAACAGACATGCCACCATTGCACCAGTGGGCACATTTGGCCTGGCCGGCCAGCCACACAACTTGCAGGGCCCACTGCTGGTTAAGATCATTGATGACTTTTCTCCCTCAGCAGGCTGCATGACTCCTTCTAGTATCCTGACAGCTAGTCAACAGGGAGGAGGCTTCCAGCTCAGCTCCAGTTGGATTTCCCAGTGACCTGCAGCCCAAGCATGTGGAGTCTTCCTCCAGCAATAGGGTCTTACCATCTCATTCTGTCCTCCTTACTTTTTGAGACAAGGTCTCTTGATGAACCTGGAACTCACCCTATTGGACTAGATAAGCCAGCCAGCAAGCCCTAGGGATCCTCCTGTCTCTACCCCAGCACTGGGATTATAGACTCCCACCCCCATGACAAAGATTTTAACATGAGTGCTGGGGATCTGAACTCAGGTCCTTATGCTTACTCAATAAGCACTTTACCCACTGAGCCATCTCCCTAGCCCCAGCACTTCTTTCAAAATTCTCCTTAATATTCAGTTTT
>PVHP010052545.1:0-11061 GCA_004024765.1 Zapus hudsonius
ATTTATTTTACAGCCTCAAGGCTATGAGCCTCATATATACACATATATGCACATTCATTTATCATTCATTCAGAAGTCATGCATTCCTGTTTTAAAATTTTAATTTATTTAAAAACTCCAGAGACAAAACCAAGAACTAACATAATCTCAGACTTCCATCAAAGCTGAGAGATTCACAACAAAGAGCAGAAGAGACAAAACACAGAACATAACACAGGGGTCCAAAACCAGGTGCCAAAAAAACCAGTGGACACTGCGACGTCTCGCTAATGCCCTGGACAGGAGTTCATGTGCCCCGTCAGGCACCTCACTGTTCCCAAGAGGGATCCCACCAAACCAAAACCAAGTGTCAAAGACAGAACCAAGTGTCAGGCAAAGGGTTGCCTTACTGTGACGAAAAACCAAGTGCCAAAGACAGAACCAAACATCAGGGAAAGGTTTACCTCGCTGTGACAGAAACCAAGTGCCCAAGACAGAACCAAGTGTCAGGGAAAGGGTTACCTTGCTGTGACAGAAACCAAGTGTCTATGACAACCAAGTGTCTTAGGCAGAACCAAGTGTCACAGAAAGGGCCACTTTACTCTGACAGAAAACCAAATGTCTTAGGCAGAACCAAGTGTCACAGAAAGAACCATTTCATTCTGATAGAAAACCAAGTGTCTAAGACAGAACCAAATGCCACAGAAAGGACCACTTCACTCTAACAGAAAACCAAGTGTCTAAGACAGAACCAAACAAGAGAACCGGATGTCCAAAACAGGACCAGGGGAACAAAACCAAAACCAAATGCCATAGAAAGAAATTTCTTCCCAGGACTTACCAGAGGCCTCCTTAGAAAGATGCTTGCTGAGTTCTTTTAGGTGCGGCTGTTCACTCTGACCATCCGTCAAGCCGAAGGCTCACCCTGAAGCCCTGAGCCCTGGACAGTCTCAAGGTGCGCACCTCCTGGGCTGCCCTTCGGCTCTGGAGGAGTCTGAGTGAAGGTCCGACTTCAGAATTTGGACAGGCGGTTTTATCTCGCTGGGGCCTCCATAATGTTGAACCCATGAACGCAAAGAAAAGACCACAGACTCCAATGTAGGCCAAATTAAAGCAAGCTATATTTGTGCACACAGAACTGGCCAGTGGCTATCTTGCCCCAATGCAGGGCTCCAGAGAATAGCAACTAACAAAGGAAAAAGTGGGGTTTTTAATCTCTAAAACTTGGAGCATTTCCAATGAGGAATGTATCAAACAGGAGTGCAACTAAATAGGATTTATAGACATGAGATAGTGCAGTAAGCTGTAAATTTTATGTGAGTCAAAAAGACCAGAGAATTTCTTCAAAGCACAAGCAACTTCTGAGGCATGCTTAGCCCTTATCTGTGCAGCTGCGTTTATCCTATCTGTTAGGCTCTCTGACTTTCTTGGATTGTTAGTTGGGGAAATTTGATTCTTGGGAGGGGTAGAGCACATTCAGAGAAATTCCAGGCCAGTTATGGTCAAATCAAACAGAACTCTGCTACAAAATAATTTCTAATTCCAGGATGTCATCTCTGGTTCTTCAGTCCCCTCTAAGGGCATGTTCCCAGTGTCCTAAACTTCCCTTTGTTCTTAACATTTCTAACCTCTCCCAATAGTGCCAACTCCCCATGTAGACAGGAGCTTGAGTTCCTGCTCTTCCTGCCTCTGCCTCCCAAATGCTGAAGTAACAGGTATGCACCACTATGCCCAAGTTTAAAAATTCTGTACAACTACCATTCCTTGTTCAATGTTCGAAGTTTCTATACAGATTATGAACCTTCTCTGTGAAATAAAACTGACAAAATATTTCATTTTTTAAAAAAGAGAAAAAAGCAGATATAGAGAGAATGGGTACTCTAGGGCCACTAGCTACTGCAAATGGACTTGACACATGCACCACCTTCTGCATCTGGCTTTATGTGTGTACTTAGGAATCAAACTCAGGTCTTTGGGTATTTTAGGCAAGGGCCTTAACTGCTAAGCCATCTCTCAAGACTGATAAAAATAAAAATAGAAATAAAAAAGCACTGGGATGTTAATTATAGGCAAAATAATGTTTAAAAATTGAAGTCTCTTCATTTAAGATAACTTTTAAATATTTACACTGTATCCCAGTGACAAAGTAATAAAAAATGACATTAAACATAAAACCAGTAAAGCCGATTGAGGAAACAGTAAGCAATCTGTAAACTTTAAAATTCGTCAAAATTTTTCTGTTTCAGATATTACATCAACCATCCTATGATGGGAATCATTCATGATGTCTAGGATATATGCAAATAAGCATAATCAAAAAGAAGCACCTGTAATAGTAAAACACATTAAGATGTCATACTACACTGAAGATTTATGGGCTGAACTGTAAACCCTTCAAGGAAGTCATACCTTTTACAACAGAATAACATATGCTTAGTAGTGATACAATCCAAAAGTTCAAAATGTGATGACAACATACAAAAGCTGTCAATAGTATTGTTTTTTTTCAAGCTCACCCTGCAATTTAGCAGAGTGGCTTGTACTCTCCTTTTCAAAACCCAACTGTCTGCCAGGCATGGTAGATAGCGTATGCCTTCCTCCCAGCAGAGGTAGGAGGATCACTGTGAGTTTGGGGCCAGCCTGGAACTACACAGTGAATTTCAGACCAGCCTGGGTAGAGCATGACCCTATCTGGACAAAGAAAGAACCTCCCCTCCCACACACACACAAAAAAAGCAAACCAAAAAACCTGTTTTTCCCAAAGGCAGTCACTTGCTGCCATAGTGGAGATGAGAATCTCCTTGACAACCAACTTGAAAGAGACTTGGCTCAACAAACAAACAAGAAAACTAGAGCCAATCTTTCTTAAAGATGAAAATTAAAAGTAGACTTCTACAGATTTGGAATCAAAAGCAGCTTTAAAATCTAGAGTTATGCATTTTTTTCCCACATTGTGAGTGCTTTTAGCAGACTCTGGTGAAATAGAAGCCGTCCATCATTCCAAGTTGCACCTCTAAAGGCCTAGATTCCCGTTGCTGAAAGTAGGTGTATTATAAACAGTGCACTGTGGTGCTGACTGACGTTTTCTAGAAATCTTCAGTGAGATGCAGTCCTTCACAAGTCTTCTTTCCTCCTCCTAATACTGCTACCTTTACCATCTCAAACTTCTTTTGGAGAAAGAGGAGAATCAAGCCTGTAATAAAGGACAAGTAGGCCATCCTGTATCCCAGCCTCCCCTACTGTATTTTGGATTTCTCGTAGAATTTGGAACTCTTTCAGTAAGTGGCCAGCACAAGTGAACTCTACCTGACAAGATGGGTCAAGATTCATTTTCTTTTTAAGGAAATTTTTTATATGTCTAATAGTTGCATTACCTGAAACTCGGATATACTTCTTTTTCAAAGGCTCAACATGGCCCATGCCTTCATTAGCACCCATGAACTCCAGTATTAAAGACATATCAGCTTCAGTTGGACCAGGAACCATTGCTTGTGCAGTGTTCTCAGTTTCTCCTTGGCTGGAAGTGGCAGGCTGAGGAACACCAGCTTGAAGAGCTTCTGGGCCTGCTTTTTCAAAATCACATCTTCGCTTTTTTTCTTTTTCCTCTAGACTGCTCACTAATTTGTACACTATGTTTTGTATTTGCGGATCCATCCTTAAGTTATAATGAGGTTTGGCCTGATGTACCACAGTGTTGCATTTTGGACATCTGTTGCTTTCGTTAAAATGTTTCACAATGCAGCTCTTACAAAAGGTATGAAGACATTCTGTAATGGTTGTTGCATCGATTAAATAACCTTTGCAAATATAACATAAGATGAATGGCATCATCTCATCAAGGTTAACCAAGCTCTCTTCAGACTCATCTGAGTCCCGCACATCCTCCTGCTGATCTGAAGGCTGGGAGCCAATGTCGCCTGCAGTGATGTCAGATTGTGTGGTCAGGCCCTCCTCCCCAGTTGGGGATGCGGGTGGCAAAGCAGCTGCTCCCTCCACATTGTCATTATTGATGTTGCCTGCTGGGACACTTTCCATGGCTATGGTGATGTCAGAGGCACAAATCCAGCAAGATGAGAAGAACAAATGAGGCAGACTGTGAGGCAAGAAAAGTGAGAAGAGGTTAGCCAAAACTAATGAAACTGGCAAGGCAAACTGGAACCAGTGAGATTGAGGCCTACTAATCCCACCACACAAAGCATCTGGAAGAGAGGCAGTAGAGAGACCTCATAACAGGTGTAGGCAACCTGCAGGGGCTGCTGGGAAATGTAATTCATTTAAGCCAATTGGAAGCTAGGGGTCTTGTGGCTGGGTGGGCATGGCCACACCTTAAAGGAATCTCACCCACTTTTCTTTTTGAAAGGCTTCATGATCCACAGGGGTTTTAAAAAACAGCCTATCGGTATTTCAACACACAAGATTCTATTTCTATTTCAACACAGAAGATTCTACTTTTGTCAATTTACACTGAAAGCACTGCATTAGATGCCATGCATTGTTGCATTTGGAATAATGACTGCAGATTGAGCTCCAACGATAAATTATTCTGTGGAAAATCATATTCATCAAAGATTATGTTTTCTTACCTTGAAATATACAAAAGTCTATTTTGAGGAATAACCTATTGACACAGGATAGGAATCTATTCACTACATAGCCCCTGTTGGGTTTGAACACAGGGTCCTACTGCCTCATCCTCCCATGCACCAGTGTTACAGGTGTGTACCACCACATTCAGTTTTTTTTTTTTAATCAGAAGCTTTTCTTGTTGATTTGTAGCATTTTATATGTTCTTATTAATCATCATTTACATGATTGTCAAATTTATTCTCCCACTCTGTAGTTTACCTTTTCATCCTCTTGATTTTGTCCTATTTGTTTTATTGTTTTTGATACAGGGTTTTGATATGCATCCCTGGCTAGCTTGGAATTTACTATGTAGATCAGCCTGGCTTAGATCTTGTGGGTGATCCTCATGCCTCAGTCTCTTGACTGCTGTTATAGTTATAACATCACACCCAGCTGATTGTATCCTTTGACACACAGAAATGGTTTTGTTGTTGTTGCTGTCTTTGCTTTTTCGTGGTAGGGTCTCATTCTAGCCCAGGCTGACCTGGAAGTAACTGTATAATCTCAGGGTGGCCTTGAACTCACAGAGATCCTCCTACTTCTGCCTCCAGAGTACTATGATTAAAGGCATACTCCACCATGCCCGGCTTACTTGTGTTTTTAGTTTTGTAATTTTTGTCTTGAGTCTATGTCTAAGAAATAATTATGAAATCCAATGTCAAGTTTTCCCTCATAACTTCCTGTTAGATTTTACTGCTTTAACTGATCCATTTTGGTCTCTGATATGTTTTGAGTACATTTTGATACAGTGCTAGCTAAGGATCCTACTTTGCCCTTTTGCATAGGAATATTCAGTTTTGCCAAAAACTTTTGTTGAAAAGTCTTTTTTTAATTATGTAGTCTTGTACATTTATCAAAAATAATCTGCCCATATACTTGAGGGTTTATTTCTCTATGCTACCCACTAGATATATTAATTGCTTTCATTTAGGGATTTTTAGTACTCATTGTTATCAAGCTTAAATATAACTGCTCAACATTTAAATTTAATTTTCCTTTCTTTGTGTTCTATCACTGAGGCCTTTAGGATATTTTATGGCAATGTGAAATAAGACTGTGAATATTGAAGCATTTGATTTTCTTTGAGGCTATAGAGGGATTCTTATTTTTCCTCTAATTTATATTGAGTTGCTTTTCTAAGATTACAAGGGATGTGATGCTTAATGGGGATTCAACATGTATGATATGAACCCGTATACATAGGTGTGGTAGTTTGATTAGATGTCCCCCAATAGATTCAGGAGTTTACTAAAAGCTTTTCCCCAGCTGCCTGGCTGGAGGAAGTGTCACCTTTGGCAGATTCTAGATGCAAGCCCTTAGGTGTTTTTTTTTTTTTTTTGTGTGTGTGGGGGGGGGCGATAGATATGGAATTCTAGTTATGGATATGTAAAGAGGAGATCACTACTGTTTGCTGGTGTGTGTGGTATTGGTGATGGGTCTCTCTCTCTGTCTGTCTGTCTCTGTCTCTGTCTCTCTCTCTCTCTCCCTCTCCTTGGACCTGTGAAAAGGGATCAGTTTCTTTTGTCATTATGAAACTTACCCTGGATTTGTAGCTTTAATAAATTCCTTCCTCCCATAACTGTGCCTGGTTTGGAGGTTCATCCCAGGAGCTTATACGCTGACTACAATAGGTCTATTGACCTTTGTTTTTGGTGAATTTTAGACAGTGTTAATTCACCATCTATGTTGTTGTATGATTAATTTATACAGTTTGTTATATGTAAGGGTTTTTTTTTTTTTAAATCTTTTTTGTGGTACTACGGATTGAATTTGGGGCCTTATGCATGCTAGGCAAGCACTCTACCACTGAGCCCTAATCTTATTTTGGTAATTTTTTTTTTATTTTGAGACATTATCAGGACACATTACATTCTTGAATGATTATAGGACATCCTGAGTAGGTGTAGTGCAGTGGGCCTCAGCCAGGGTGAGAATAATGTGTTCTCCCTTGTTCATTAAAGAATTTATTTTGGGGCTTGAAGGTGTCATCATTAATAAAGGTCCTGAGGAATAGGTTTTCTCTAGAAAATTCCATGCTGGGGATGAGAACAGTCCACACATAATAGGCCTGGCATCAGAGAAAAAGGCTCATCTCCCGGTTTTACTAATTTGGGTTTACAGCTGATTATACATATGCATATTCCTGTTTTTGTTTTACCTTTTCAAATAATTATAACACTATTATGAACATGATTGAAGAGATTGAGCATTTCTCTCTCCTCACTTATGGTTAAAATTGTAGCAAATATATTTCCTTCCACCAATTTTTGTTAATTTTTTTTTGTAGACTTGTGAGCAATGACTCTTAGTATTCTGTAACATTATCTTGTCTTCCTCACAGGGTCTGAGAAAGAATAGCAACATAACCAAGGTAAGTGATAAGGAAATAGTTTACACCCAGACAGTCTTTGGGTGGGTGTCATGTCCTGGGTCCTGATGGCGAAACCTTCCCTGACTCTTCATTTGGCTGGCCATAGAGGAGAGGTTCCAAAGAGTGCTCTCTTATTCACCAGGGCAAGTCCAGATTATTGGGAAAACAGCATTGAAGTTTGTCCTAACACTAATCTATGTTCCCCTGTCTACTGAGCATGCTCACTCATCAGGCCTGTTCTATACACTTGTAGGGTCTTTTAAAACTTGACATGATCGCTATGTCAGATCTAGAATACTGACTCAGATAAGACTAACAATTATGGGAGGCGGAGCTTTCAATTTCTGAATTTATACTGTGGATTCACTATACCCAACAATACCCAACAAAGGAAACTAAATAAATCAATAAAAAGCATTAGTTGTTAAAGTACAAGTCTATGAGGAAACATACTACTGTCTGCTAGGGCCTTTTCACTAAACTAAGAGATACCAAGTGGTATGTCTTCAAAGTGTGAGGGAAACCCACTCTGTTTTCTGTATCAACTGTTCTAGAGTCCAAGTTCTATTACTATTTAGTTATAATGATTCCAACCACCCAGGAGATAATTGTCATTCAAAAGAGTCACTCTGTAGGCAGAGGTAAGAGGATCTCTGTGAGTTTGAGGCAGTTTGGGACTACAGAGTGAGTTCCAGGTCAGCCTGGGCTAGAGTGAAAACCTAAAACAAAACAATGCAAAGCAAAACAAAACAAAACACAGTTTTCTATTTTCACAGATGTCTGTAATAAAGACTTTGCATAATCATTTGGGGCCAAATGAGGCACCTTTGGGGTGAAGAAGGAAAAGGGAGGAGTCAAAGTATGGGCAAGAGATTTTCATGAGTTTTTCCTGGGGAAGCATATGCTTACCTTTTGTCTTTGTAATGATGGCCATTCATATGGAGTGAGGTGATTTTAATCTGCACTTCTGATCATTAGTGATATGGAATATTTTAAAAGCAATTTGTTGGACCTCTCACATAGAGATTGATACATTTATGACCCCACAGTAAATACCAGTAGCCCCGCTTGAGAGGTGCCTCAGTGGAATGGGGGTAAGCTAGCAGGGATATAAGAGTATAACCTGATGGGAATATGAACAAAACACGATTTGTTCATAATTAATATATATATAATTTTTAATGTTGGAGATTTGTGTATCTTTTCTTGATAGATGTCTGAAACACTGCAGGAGACAACTTTCTGGTTTAGGTAGATCAGGAGAAGATCCCTTGGTAAAGGAGGTGAATTCTTCTCCTTCTTCTTGGCCTGGAGGAATTTTTTCCTGTGCTTTGATGGTCTGGCCTGACAAGCTTCCTGAGACCAATTAGCACCTCTCACCATCACTCAAGCCATCTATTCACACACTCAAGATAGGTGGGCTTCTCCCTTCCAATAAAGGTTCAGTTTCCACAGAAACTGTGCCTTCTTCCAGCTCTGGAAACCCCCTACTCTGAGGAACTTGCTTTCTTTTTTCTTTTTTCCCCTCTTACTCTAATATAAACTTTATTCTTTTAACATACAGTCCTGACTCTTATTTCCTTAATTGGCAGAGAATATGGACCCAGAACCCCTAGACAGTATTATTTTAGGGGCTCACCCAAGATTTCCAGATATTTCAGCACTGACTTGCCTTGAGACCAAATAAATGAAGAAAACCTCATTAGGTGATAACTGATGCCCTTTCCAGGCAGGTGGGTGTAGGGTGCACATGGATCTGGCTGGTGCTAGCTGGAGGATTTAAGACAATGAGGCTACTGAAAAGCTAAAGCTGAAACATGCCTCTGGAGCTCTGGGCTAGAGCAGCTTTATCTGACTCCAGCTACATGCCTAGGAACCCCACAAATTCAAATGTTAATTATCTTAACCTTGAATGACGGTTGATTGTCTGTTATTAGAAGGCCAGCTGTTTTTTTCGAAAAGTATAGGCTTCCCTGAACTCATACAGGGAACATTGAGGATTGAGCACATGTTCAATCCAACATGACAACCTGATTCCAGTCCCCAACTGGGGAATGCTACCCTGCTAAAGACAGCCACTACATTGGGAATAGAGGTTAAACATAATAAAGTATATTTCTTTCTTGGCTGTGTCAGTAAAATATTTCTGTACCAGATTTTAATGTTCATTCATACAGTATTCATTTTAGCCTGTTTTAATGCTTTAATTTAATAAGCCTTAGATTGTTTATTTGTTTTCATGCCTTCAAAAGTATATTTCATAAAGTTTATTCTAAAACCACAGGTACCAAAGCCCATATGTTTATGCTGGGGTATTATAAATCAAGTCTGGTTGTTATGTTTCCTAGATTTCATTTGAAATGTAGAGATTTTTGGTGGCATAAATAACAAAAGAGAAAACTTGAAAAACTTTAAATATTCATGCTAAAAATGTTTAATTCTAAGTTTTTCCAGTTAAGAATGTTTCTCTGTAGATTTATACTGATAGAATAGTTAAATCCTAGATACTAGATTATCAATTAGATGTGGTTTCTTTTAATAGTCCTGCAAGATGGTTAATAAATTTTTATGGGTTATGTTGAATTGAGATGGTTGAAAGATAAACTGGAAAAGAAATTTTCAGTGTTGGATCTATAGACTGTTGATTAAGAAAGACTCTTTTTAGTGGTACTTAGAGTAGGAGATAAAAGTATGTGTAAAAGGTGTAAGAATGTTGAAGAGAAGGATTATAAGAAACATCTAGAAAGACCAGAACTTGTCTAAATTTTTTTTTTATTTCACCATTTAAATAACTTATTAATTGTAGAAGAGTAATCATTCTTCTATCTTTCCTGGTCAAATGATTCTGTTTAACATGCTAAGATTCCTCATTCTCTGGTATGTCCTTTCTTCTTATTCCTGATTATAATTGGTAGACTGACTAAAGATTTTGCAAGCTGGCTGGGATTTCAATGGCAAGTGCTCCCCTGTCTCAGACCAAAGTGAATTTAAATTTATTTGTATGTTTCTGATTGCCCTCATATATGTGATGAGAACACAAAAGGGAGACCAAACAACAAATGGATAATATTAATCTATAATTTCTTGCTTGCTTCTGATTACTTAAAGTCACCTGTGTCAGATAAGATTTCTTGATCAGATGGGTAAACTGGGCCAAGATATTCATCAACCTAAAAGCTTCTCAAACATGCTTCCATCTGGAAACTAAATAAATTGCTAAATAGTTAGAGACACTTGCTAGTAACTGTGGTTGCCTGATATTTCCTGCTTTTCTTCAAGTTTGAAAAGAAAATAAGATGTCTTACATAAAGGTTTCTATATTAAAGATGATAAATCAAGATCAGATTGTTAAATAGTTAGAGATACATGCCAATGGCTATACTTACTTAATAATTTCTGGTCTGCTCCTAGTTTTAGAAATGTTTCACCTGTAGATACATATATCACATATAGTGATTTACAGATTTTCAAAGGTTTTTTACTTGATACTTTGGTTATTCCCAAGGTTCCATTTTGTAAATATTGCTTCAGACTAAACCATGTTCAGAGTCTAAATATGTGGCTAAGATCAATTAAAGACCCTAAACAGACAGATGTTTTTGAGGCCCTGTTCTCTGACAAGGGAAATGGGTATAAGGGCCCATTAGTAAGAACTTAAATTTGTAGGCCCTGGAAGCAATAATGAGGACACCAAAAGGTTACACTGGACAGACAGCCTCTACTCCAGACAAACCTTTTTGAAGACCTGTTTTTTGGCCATGAATACAGGTATATACAGGAGCTGAGGCTACAGATAGAGTAGCATAGGATTGAATTTAGGGTTCCATAGATAAGAGTAGTCCCTAGGCTTCTTTTGGGACACACTGGTAAGAACTTAATCCCATAGGCTTCTCAGTACAGTTTTTAGGGTCCTGTCCTACTCAGCCACACGCAGCTGGGATGAATCTCCAAACCAGGCACAGTTTATGGGACGAAACGATTTATTCAAGCTACAGATCCAGGGGAAGTCCCATAAAAGTGAAAGAGGCTGGTCCTCTTTCACAGGTCCAAGCAGAGAGAAAAACCCATCACCAACACCATACACA
>PVHP010052546.1:0-11057 GCA_004024765.1 Zapus hudsonius
GAGGAGATTAGGGTTGGGATAAATTCTGATGAGATGCCTAATTGGCATTATCTAGGAGGGAGCCGGTGCACAGAAAGGTGGGAAGCAGATGCCTTCAGATTCCTGAGCTTGGGCCAGATCTTCCTGGAACACAGAAGCAGAATAGAGCCATGAGAACATCAGCAGGAGAGAAGCAGCTGGAGAGTCAGGAAGTGAGTCAGGAACCAAAGAGGAAAGAGTTGGAAGGAGCAGAAATTAACTAGTTCAAATGTTGGAGACGTATTACAATGTGGCTCAATACTGCTGGCAGAGTTGGACATAGAAGTCTGTTGGCATTTCTACCAACTTCAGGGGGGCATGTTGGGGAAGACATTCTTATCATATGGTTTTTAATATCATTGTGTGACCCTGAGATTTCAGCCTGGGCTAGAGTGAGACCCTACCTTGAAAAGCACACACACATACATACACACACGTATGTGTATGTGCGCGTGTGTGTATACATATAATATATACGCATATATTATATATACATATAATATACACATATATACATATAGTATATGTACATATATATATATATATATATATATATATATATATAAACATACAAATATATATCTCATCGTGTGATGAAGAGGGTACTACCTACTCTCAATTTGGCTGTGAAAACCAGGCTGGTTATGAGCAAGGGAGATGGATGGGGTTAAGAGATGCTCAGATCTTTTTCTCCAGCTACCAAACAAGTAGGACCTGGGTGGGGGGAGCAGAATGCTGATCTTCAGGATGAAAGGAAAGGAATGAATGGACAGGGGAAAGGTTGGAGCATATGAGGAAAGGAGGAAAGACAGAGTTGGAGGTATGCTGGACCGAGTGAGTACTTTCCACAGAAAGAGGAGGTGCAGTTTTCTGGAATTAAATCCACAATTTCACATGTAGTTGGGCAAAGAGACAGAGAGTATTTACTAGAATCTTCTTTTCCTGTTTTGAGTCTAGTGATTGGTTAATTCTATGTTTAATAATACAAAGGAAAGGGGAGGATTTCAAAGACTAGTTGCCGCCTCATATCTGAAGACTCTAGGCAGTCCTCACTTGGGGGAGGTGGTGGTTTATTTAATACATTAATTTCTTCAAAACTGGTTGTTGGTTGTTAACTCTGCAGGGTGCTAGGTGAGGATGGATGACTCAAAGAGCCACAGTGCCTTTCCTCCTGGATTCTGCTGTCTACTAGTGGAGGCAGGCAGATTTTTAACCCAATATTCTTTTTGTTTCTTTCCTGCCTTAATTGTAAAAGCTCACATTCTTAGTTGGGCACCTGGTTATCTAAAATAAGGCTCTATTTCCCTACTTTTCTTCTAAGCTAAGAATGTGTGAGGAAAAATAGTACCAATAAAGCAGCATAAGCAACAGGGCCAAGTCTAAATTCCAGAAGGTACACTGTAAGGGAGAAGGCATGTATGTTCAGTCTCTTTTCTCCTTCCTTCTGGTTGAAATATGTACATGATAGCTATATGTCATATATGGGGGGGTGACCATAACAAAACTGAAGGATCCAGACTTCCTGATATTTATGGAGCCATCATACCAGCCTCAGCCCTTCTCCGGATTTAATTTATTTCATTGAATATATATATACTCTACCTTAATACAGGCATTTTCAGTGTTCTGTTAGCCACATAGCTAATATTCTCTCAAACAACAAGGAAAATAGAAAGTAATTCTATAAGTAAATTAATACATGTTAGAGTTTGAGTCTGCAATGGTGCTCAGAAGGCTCATGCGTTTGAATACTTGGTATCCAACTGGCATTGGATATCCATTTGGAGAGGTGATGGGACCCTTGGCCAGGAAGTATGGCTGTTAGAGGTGCATTGCTGGGGGAGGACCTTTGAAGGTCATAGCCTTGTCCTGCTTAAGTCCTAGCTTGCTTTTTGTGAACTGTGAAGTTGTGAGAATCTGCAGTGCAAGTTTCCACCACCACAAACCAAACATCTCCTGCCACCAGACCTTCCTTGTCATCTTACAATGTGTCCCTAAATTATGAGCCAAAATAAACCCCTTCTTTCTTAAATTGTTTTAAATTTTTATTAGGCAGTTGGTCACATAAATGAAGTAACTTAGAGAAAAAATTGCTACAAGAAATCAGGTTCTTGATGTGATAAACCTGATCATGTGGTTCTTAGGCTTTTGGACCTGGTTTGTAGGGGGATTTCATAGGCGTGAGCCAGAGAAGCCTCAGAATGCTGTAAGCAGTGCTAAATTGGCCATTTTGATGGAATGCAGAAAATAAGCATGGTATTCATCAGGTTTCGGATGAGAACAAGGCCTTTATCGGGAATTGGGCTAAAGCCCATTCATATTACATTTTGGAGAAGTATATGACTACATTCTGTTCATGTCCTGAAAATTTGAGTGTGGTAGCAGGAGAGGCCCAGGGAGTGCTGTGGGGCCCTCAAAATCCTGCTTCTCTCAGAGCCCCACTTCCTTCCTCAGAAAAGCCTCATCTGGGGGCTGGTGCGATGGCCCAGTCATCTGTGCTCTTGAAGTTGAGTCTTCACATTCAGAAAGGAGAATTTCTTCATATGGACTTAAATGTCTCTGTAATGGTCTGCGAATTATGTCTCCACTGAAAATCCCTCACACCAACTGGGGGACTGAAGAGATAAGAAGCAAGTGGACAGATTTCCATGTCAAACTGAAGAGGCAAGAGGAGGATCACTGGCTGGGAGGAGGGAGAGTGGACCGAGGGAAGAGGGTCTTCTTGGATGGTGACTGATGGGTAGAGGAGGAGGGAGGGCACTCTGAGAGGGCAGGACAGGCTGAGGAGGAGTGTGGTCTGGGAGGGAACAACAGAAGATGGGCTGAGAAAGGCACTCTTGGAGGACAGAGGATGGGTTGGGGAGGAGGGCAGTCTGGGAAGAGGGAGAATGAGCTGAGTAAGAGGGTGCTCTGGGAGGACAGCCAATAGACCTGGGAAGAGGAGACTCTGGAGGGGAGAAGGGCCAGGGAAGGGAGGACTCTGGGAGGAAGGAGGATGGGCTCAGGAGGAGGACATTCTGATTGCAAAGAACAGCCCTTAGATGTAACTTCATTTGAGACTTGTCACTGTGGTTAAATTCAATCTCAACTCACCCTGTGTCCTGCTGGTGCTTCAGACACTGGTTAGACCTGTGGGTCTGGGTGACAACACCCCCCATCTATGGCTTTGTTTTGACACCTGCAGCCGCTGCAGCGTGACGGTGCAGCCCATATACATAATGAGCATCTCAGTCCATGCGAAATGAATAATAAATGGTGCTTTTATAAATAACCCTAAGCACTATGTCTTATGAAGGTGATTTCATGGAAAATGGAAGCCCCGCAGCCTTCACCTTGCAGAAAGGGGTTCAAATCCAACACTACATTTAAAGCCTCTCAGCAGCCTCTCCCACACCCTCCCGAGGACTTGTGTAGGTGTGATTAGTGCTAAGCTTTATGCCGCGTCCTTCATCAAAGCCTTAATTAAAGCTCTTGGTGTTAATCTTTTCCTAACTTTCTAACTTAAGGGTCATCCCTAGCTCTGCAACAACAGAAATCCAACAGGTTTTTTTTTGCCCAAAGTAAACAATAATTATTCAAACTAACATTTAATTTGATAAACTAAATTTATACAAAACCTGAATTCTGCATTAACCCAGTGATTATTCAGTCAAGAATTTCTTGAGCCCCATTCATGAAGGAGCTCTATATGAGGTTTGTGGGGGGGGTATCAATAAGCCACTCATTCCACCCTGGCACGTTGTGCCCTGCAGAGATTCTGCTCAGCTCTTAGGTGCGTGTGTCAGGAAAAGCATGGAGCTTTAATATGTAGGTTCTTCAGGAAAAGGGAGTATCCATCTACCTGTATTAATAAGGACGAGGGAACTGTGTAACAACCTCCACATTTCAGGGGCTTGGCATTATTGACCTTTCCAGACAGCACCAGGCTGTGTCTGCCTACTCACACTATCCATTCAAGTGTTTCCTTCCTACCCAGTTTTCACAGTTCCAATCTCAGAGATGACATTTGCATTTCCATTGAGGCATACCAGCCTCCACCCAGACCTCACTGTCTTTGTCTCAGAGAAAGATATAGGTTAGCAGGGCTCTGAGCCAGACTCATTTGGGGCCCAAGTCCTTCTATTGTGTGAGCCTCCTGAGGGTTCTCATGACTGCAGCCAGCCATCATGGAAAGAAGAGAGGCACCCAGGGACATCCAGAACTGGAAGGAGCACATGCTGTTGGCTCTCTCACACTGAGCTGAGCCCCCATACTTCTTTACAGGCTGTAAATATGAGTCCAGATTTGCACAGAGAAGATACAGAGGAACATGGGTGTCAGTGAGTCTCAAGGCTTCTGGTGCATGCCCTTCCACAGGAGATCTATGTGAATGATAGAGGCTATCTGGGTCATAACCTTCCTTACAAGGTCAAGGGGAATGACAGAGACCATCCTGAGGCATGACCATCTGAGTAATCTGGGTCATGACAACCTCAGGAGGGGAATGACAGAGACTGCATATGAAATGGGTTGCAAAATGTCATGTGGAAGTTACTGTTATGCTTAAATGTGGTACTTAATGGACTAAGCCATAGCAGTGGTGAGAGAAGCAGATTAGACCAGTCTGTCTGGAGGGCCAAGGAGGACAACGTATATCGAGGTGGTAGAAAGGTGTCATTGTAGTGGTGCATAGTGGAGACTGGAGCCAGACCCATCATGGGCCCCAGCATGTACGTAAGTTTTTCTTTCTCAAGCTTCAGCTATCCTGAGCACATCCCATCCACCTTCCACCCCATGCAGGACCCTGACCCCAGGTTCTTCACCCATATTCCTTATTACTAACTTCTGATCCTGTCCTGGCTTTGCCCAGTCTGCTGGATTCCCCTTGGGAGACCAGAAAGGGGCAGAGTGAACCAGACTGAGCAAAAGGTGTTGGAGACCAGACCAGACAGAAGTGTGGGAATCAGGGCTGACATAGAGTTTAGCTTCAGAGCATGTGGGGTCTTGTTATGGGTGTGGGCAAAGGCTGGCAGTGTAGACCAGGCCTGTTTAC
Organism: Zapus hudsonius; assembly: GCA_004024765.1. Classification (NCBI taxonomy): domain Eukaryota; kingdom Metazoa; phylum Chordata; class Mammalia; order Rodentia; family Dipodidae; genus Zapus; species Zapus hudsonius. The sequence continues at coordinate 5,051 of PVHP010052546.1, forward strand.
CAAATGGCTCCCATGGGGAACCAGGTTCACAGCACCAGCTGATTCAGACAAGCAGAAGTATCTATGGCCTAGGGTCCAACAGGCTAAGGAGGCCTCCAGCTCTTCCTATTGAACCCGAGCCTGATGTGGACTGGCTGGGGTGCCCAGCTGGGTGTGGTCCCTATAACAAGAACTCTTTCCATGTTTCCCTTAATTTCCTGGGGTTTCTGATGCCTCTACTCAAGAAGAAACTATGGCTGGGCCTGGGTTCTCTCCTAATGACAGAAAAGGGGCCAAGTTGCAGGGCACATCCAGAACCCTATGTGGAAGCCCAGCAGCAGGTGTACATTTTGGAGCTGGTGATGAGGAAGGACTCCATGGTGTTTCTGCAGTTGGATGAACTCTCAGAGCCTGAAGCTGGGCTGCTTGGGAGAGGATTTCCATCCCACTGAGGATTACACTGATTTTCTGTCTCAGGCTGGATCCAGACCCTGGGCTTCCATATGGCCACTGAGCTTCCCATTCACCAAGATGGGAATCAGTGTCCTCTGCTTGTCATCTCAGAATTGACTCAGGCAGCTGGGGCTCAGGCTTCCTGTCTACTAGCTGGGGGTTCCCCAGAGCCCCAGAGCTGCTGCTTCCAAGTAGCTGGACCAGAACCTCCCAAAGCACTAGACTCTAAGTCCACTGGACACCCACATGGCAGAAAGTAACTCAGAGTACTAACTGTACTGGTACTGAGTGGTGTCTGAGTGCATCCACAGCACTCTGCTCCTTTATCGTTTGCTGTTTGGGGAATATGCAAAAAAATTGTATAGACTTTCTAATACAATTTGCAAATTTGAATCTAAGAAAAAAGTGTTATAGAAAACTTCTCAGGCTTATATGAAAAACTTGCACATACAAATGTCTTAAGAGGTAACACTCTTCCCTCTATTGCTACTAGCTGGGTTTAAATTGCATATAAATTAAGATGCAGAAATGAGGATAAATACAGCATAATAAGTTGTAAGATTTATTCTCTGTAACTATATAGAAAATATTTTAATTTAGAATTTTCCTTAGTTAAATCTTGCTTTTAAGGCATTACCCCAGAAATTAGCACACCATCACTTCTTTTTCTTTTTGAAATTATCATTATAGCAGCCAAACTTTCCTTGTATATTTTGCTTTTTTGAAAATTTTCTTTATATTTTCATTCATTTATATTTAATGAAGGGAGGAGGGAGGGAGGCAGGGAGAGAGAATAGAGAAAGAGAAGAGAAGAGAAAGAGAGAAAGAAAGAGACAGAGACAGAGAGACAGAGAGAGAGCACCAGGACCTCCAGTCACTGCAAATGAACTCCAGTTTCATGAGCCACTTTGTGCATCTGGATTTATGTGGGTACTGAGGAACAGAACCTGGGTCGTTAGACTTTGAAGGCAAGTGCCTTAAGTACTGAGTTATCTCTCCAGCCCCTCGTATATTTTTCTAGATAATTCTAGACAGCCGATTTCTTTCTAGAAACCGTTGTTAACTTTGGACATATGCTGTGTGTTAGCCATTGACTCTCTCAAAATTAAGCTAAACGTCAGATATTTATCCTGTTCCTGGCAGTCCCAGGGAGATGCCTGGCCCTCATGTGGGTGACCAGAGAGAGTGGACTTTGAGGCAGGACATGAATATGGGAATGCTGCATAAATCTTGAGTGCTAATTCAGGAGCCACAGCCTCCACTCACACTTCCCCATGGCCCCCTGTGGAGCAGAAACACTGCCCAGAGCCCTGATTCCCACAATGCTGTTCTTATGGTATCACATCAAGACGGAATCAACCGCTTCCTGGGATCTTAGCAAAGTCACACCCAGCACAGCGTGTGGCTCCCCTGAGCTCTGACCCACTGTTCTTCCTGCCTCACATGATAGCAGTTGGGGCAGAGCCAACCTCAGGCCTCCCAGAGTGACCTGACATGAGCTTCATGCTGTCACTTACCTCACAGACACCTCAGGGTCCAGACCTGTGTCCTTCCCCTAGTAATCCAGCCAGAGTGTAGCCGAGGAGGGTATGGCAGAAGGGCACCAGCCCTGCTTGGTGTCCTTTCTTTAGTTTCATCTTCTCTGACTTGGGACACACAGGTGGGATGCAATAAGTAGGGGCATGCCCCTGTGCACTGTGGGATAGGACAGCTCCACCATGGCAAAAGAGGAGGCCTCAACAGCTTTGTGCAGGTACACACTGTCTGTTCCAAACAGAGCAGCAGCCCCTCAGGAAATGTCAGGTCTCTGGGAATTTCCCAATAACCCAGGAATGCAGCCAGGCACTGAACCCTGGACCCCAAAGAATGTCCTTCATATCTGAAAAGAAACTGCCTCCCATTCCAGATAATTTTGTGACAGTTTCAGGCAAGTTCCATAGATTCCAAACCTGACCCCCTCCCCTTGAGTGGGAGGTGTCTAGTTAGAGCTCAAACCTAGGTGCTAAAACTGATTGGTCAGATATTGACCAACCAGCTGTCTCTCTGCTCACCTGGGGCAGGGAATAGTCAGTGAACAGCTAATTCTGACTCTTCTTCCCTCACATGGCCTAGGAAAAGGACTTAGGTAAGGGCCTCTCACCACAGTAGGCTGTGGTGAGGGGCTGAATTTCTTCCCCACATGAATCTTTCATTTTCATGATCTTTCCTTCTTCTTGCTTGCTTAGCTAAACAGCATAGATTTTGTTAACCCCTCTCCCACGTGTTCTCTCCATACTGGTGGCTGGAGATCTCTGTAACTTCCCATTCTCTTCTAAATAAAGTCTCCCACTATACCTTATCCTCTGGTGGTCTATAAAGTTAATTCTTTAACTTTATAGGCAAGAATTCAGGTACTCCTTCAGTTCTGAGGGGCATTGGAATTTTACTGGGTATATCTAAATTCTAATCCCCAGCTCCCTGCTGCCATTTGACAGGGCCCCCTCTCTCCTGCCCCATCACTTCAGCCTCCACTGGGAGAGGGGCAGGAAAGAAGCCTCAGGAGTGCCACCCTACTTGGCAATTCCTGAGTGAGCACACCTGATGCCCAATGGCAAGCCAGGCTAGAAGGGCTGCCTTGGTCTCCTCTTCATGGGTTGGTAGAGAAAGGGATCGATATAGTCAGGACAAGGAGCACAGAGCCAGCGTTTGCAAGTAACATGACATGAAAATGATGCCTGCTGGGGAACAGCGTGGTGCAGCTGGGGCTCCCAGGAGGATGGAAAGGAAGTCTCCCTAGTGCTGGTGGGCCATATCCTTCCTCTGCTCTTATGGTCACCACTTTTCTGACTCTGACCTTACCATGTCCTTCTCTTTTAGGACCCTAGAATGACATGGCCCACCTCGGCTCCTCTCCACATTTCAGGATCTGTGGTGCAATCATACCAACAAAGTCTACTTTGCCTTGTGAGGGACACATTGACAGATTATAAGAGATGAAAATGAGGACATTTTTACCAGCCACTGTTCTATGTCCAGAGCTGAATTCAGGCAGATTCTAGTCTCTCCAAATGCATGAAGCCAGGCACTGACAAGGAGACTGCAGTCTCCTTCTCTTCCCAAGATGTCCCTGATTTTCTGCTTAGAGAAAGAACAATGGCCATCACATGCTGATGACGGAGCCACCCAGACCGTGTGACCACTTCTCTTCAAAATCAGAGAAGTGTCCACTGGGAAGCACTGTGGGTACCCCCGGCACATTGTAACATCAAGGTCACTGAGATCACTGAACATCGCAGTAACAGAGACAAGCTCAAGGTCACTGAGCCCAGTGTGAGGATAAAAGAGGGCTCCCAGCTTTCTGGGGAGCAGTGATCATGAAAGGCTTGCATTTGCTCTCAGAATTTTAAGCTCCCTTTACCTGCTGTGACAAGTACTCATGGGCCAGGAAGAGCTCTCTGTGCTTCTAGCCCATATCCATGCTGTGACCCAGGGACGTGCCCACCTTGCTAATTGGGGAGGATTAAATGAAGCGGAGCACACAGAGCTAGCTGTGGGCCTCTTCCCAAGCAGGAGCTGACAGCAGCCCGCCTTCCTTTCTTCCCCTTCCTGCAGAGCCTGCCTTCCCTGTGTTGGCATAAGGCTCACTGCTGAGGAATGGTGTCTTCCCCACCTGCAGATTTCTGCTTCTCCCAGCCCGGAATAGCTCAAGTAGGCTGTGACCTCGGCAAGCACCCTTGAGAGAGTCTCCGGGCGCCTTGAGAAATTGTGCAAGAGGCGCTCTACATCTGGGCTGGATCTATTATTCATGCACGCGTGTTTCAGCGAGCACGGTAATTTAGAGTCTCTCCGAGAGTGCTCTCAGCAGCAGCCATAAACCACGTTCTCTGTGCTCCAGGGGAAAATTACCTTTCCCTCGCTCCAGTTAGGGGTCACACCGGAGACTTCACCCAGGGAAGCAAGGGCCCAGGAGGGGCCAAGGCAGCCCAAGGCTCAGGGGCCTTCCAGACCTTATGCTGAAGACAGCTCCACCTGTCACCTCCTAGATGACCTCCAGGGCTTCAGCTTTCTCCTTGTGAAATGAGTCTTGACTGCAGATGCCTCCCAGCTGGGCTTCTGCAGGAGACTGCGCTCACCCCTCCTGCTCCCACCTCCCATGCAGACTCCATGGACTAGCTAGCCAGCCTGCCTCAGGATGCAGGGCTGCAGACACAGCGCTGGGCACTTTGGGGCAGGATGTGCTTCGTGCATGCTAATCTCCATCTCTGTTTTTAAAAGCTGCAGTTTGGATGCCTCCAGAGAATATGATAAATACAGATGTGTAGATTCTTACCAGAAAATACAGCATTAAAGAGCACCACACTACATGCTGAGGGTTGGGACCCAGAGACAAAGAAAGAGACAGTAATGCCCATTTTCCCATGCTGGAGGTAAAAGTGAGGCCAAGGCTAGCTTAGGTTTGATTTTTTGCTGTGCTCATGTGACAAGTGTGGTGTGGTTGCTTCCTCCCCAGCTGCAGTGCCAGGTTCTCACTTCCATCCCCCAAGGTCTGGCTGCTCTGCAGGTGAACAGCATCACCCCATAGCTGGTGGTCATGCCAAACTTAGGCTGGATGCAGCTCCAACCACCCTGAGTCCACCACAGCCCTCTCCCTGCATTGATGCATTGTGGCCTCTCTTGGCTCCCCAGAACCTTCCTGTCAAAGCAGGCCCACACCTGCGTTTCTTCTCCTGCCCCAGGGCCTGGAAGTGACACTTCTCAGGCTCTAGTGCTCATAGCTGTCAGCAGGTGACAAGGGGCATCTGTGGGAATGCAGACCCTGAGGTGTGAGGAAGGACAGCTGTGAACTGAACACCTGCAGTCCCAGAGGGGCAGCAATGCGTCTGGGGTGGCAGGTGGAGTCGGGGATGCCAGTCACAGGCTGACATGGAGTTGGGCTCTTGCTGTGTTCCTGCCAGCTTGGTGGTCCCCGAATCATGTCCCTGTCACTGTAGGGATGGGGATGGGGTCATTCCCATGAGGGCCAGAGTGACAGCTCAAACCTTCTCCTTTAATTTCCCAAGGCCTTTGTTTTATCTCTCTCCTGATTATTGAAAAAAAATCCATCTGGTTGTATAATTTTGTGAATGCATTAAATGCCACCAAATTGTTCACCTTGAAACAGTGGATTTCATTCCAATAAAGGAAAGAATAGCATAAGGAATCAAGCAGAAAAGGCTTCTGAAATTGTGAGATCAATAAAGTCCTTCAGGACCTCAGCCTGGGCTGTTGCTCTCCGCCTACAGGAAGAGAGATGAATCCATGCCCAGGATCTCGTGAAAGAAGCCTCCCAGAGCTTAGGGCTTTGGGTCCTTCTTCTCCTGTCCTGTTTCCATGTTCCTTCCTCAGACTCAGACTCAGAGAAGACTCCAAATCAGAGGGAGGGCTAACAGAGAGGGCTGACAGGGAGGGTTGTCAGGGAGGGTTGACAGGGAGGGTTGACAGAGGGAGGGCTGACAGAGAGAGGGTTGACAGAGGGAGGACTGACAGAGGGAGGGATGATAGGGAAGGCTGGCAGGGAGGGCTGACAGAAGGAGGTCTGACAGAGGGAGGGCTGACA
>PVHP010052547.1:0-10923 GCA_004024765.1 Zapus hudsonius
AAGGGAGCCTACGCAGCAGGATTGAGGTCCCACCACCTGCAGACCTGCCTGGCAGAACGAGCTAAGCCAGCAGCCTTCCCAGCATTGACTGAAATGAGCCTGTGCACCGAGGATGTGGAGACTCTTAGCTAGAGAGCCAGTGATTAAACTGCATGTAGGGATCAAGCTAAGATGAGCAGAGAAAGGAAGTCTGTCCCACGCCCATCCACACAGCCTCTCGTCCGTCCATACTAGCCAAAGTGTGCCATGAAAGAAGAGAGTACGAAACACTCCATTTATCCCCAGTTAGTGAAGCTGTTTACCCAGAGTTTTAGAGAAAGTTGACACAAGAAGAAGAAATTAATAAAAATGTGTGGGAAACTGCCAAAAGCATGGAGTGTCCCCAAATTACTAAGATGGATGATGCTCCCTGGAGGGATACCGTTTCACATTAAAACATGACCACAAACCCAAAGGGCACAAAGGACAGGGAGATGCCCACAAACTACTAGGGAAGAAACAATCAGAGGCAGAAATACCCCCAACAAACAAATGTGAGAATCGATGAAGCCAGCCTTCTCCAGAGGCTTATTTAGAAGTCTTCCCTGTTTCCTCTATAACTTCAAGTTGGTCCGTGTGACAGGAACTTGACTACATTAATTGCCTTCTGATTAGAGTGATAAAATACCCTATAAAAATCAGTTTAAGAGGGCTGGAGAGATGGCTCAGTGGTTAAGGCACCTGTCTGCAATACCTAAGGACCTGAGTGTGATTCCACAGATGCACAAGGTGGCACATGCATCTGGAGTTCGTTTGCAGTGGCTGGAGGACCTGACATGCCCATTCTCTCTCTCTCTCCTGTGGGAGAAAGGGTTTATTTCAGCTTACAGTTTTGTTTTTTTTTTGGGGGGTGGAGTTTCATCATGGCAGGGAAAACATGGCAGATAGAAAGCTGGGAGTGACATCAGCCGCTAGGAAACAGCAAGAGCGAGCTGCTCTGAACAGCCAATGGGGCTGGACTGACACAGGGACACACCTCCTCCAGCAAGGCTCCAGTAAGAGGCTTCATCACAAATGCATGCAAACCCATGAGGCTATGGAAGACACTGCATTCAGACCACCACAGCTTGAAGCACATTTTCTTTATCCATTCACCCACTGATGACAGCTGGACGACTTGTGCTTAGGTGAGAGTTAGATGGAAGAGAGGTCCTTCTCACACTGTCTTTCACTTCAAAAGCTGCTTCCTGGGCTGGAGAGATGGCTCAGTGGGCAAGGCACTTGACTCTAGTGCCTAACACCCCGGGTTCATTTCCCCAGGACCCACATAAGCCCTGGTGTTCTCTGCTTGAAAATGAATAAATAAAATATTTTTTTAAAAAAGCTGCTTCCTTGCTGCTTCTGCTTCGCGTGTCCTTTCTGAGGTTTCTGGTCACAGATGTTCTAGTTAGTGTTTCTAAACACAGCCACACGGTTTGATCTGGAGCCTCAAGAAGGCTTCTTGATCTCTGAAGATGGTGAGTTGACTGAGATGGGTGTTGAGCTGGTCATCCCTTCCTTGTTTCCCCAAGAACTCAATGAACACTTTCATTATGCAAATTGGGGTCTTATTTTATTTCTAGAAAGTTTTCTTGAATTGGAACTTAAATAGATTGTTCTACATCAATAACTTGTTATATGTATGTTTCTCGCTTATTTTATCTTCTTTTCAGCCACTTTCTCTGGGAACCTTCCTATTTCATTTGTCTTACTTTTATTTGCAAATCGTTTTCCCAGCTTCATTTTATTTCCTCTCCACGATCACCTTTGCTCAGAGAGGACTTTGCCTTTTTCTCACCTTTTCCTTCCTCTGATGGTTCATCTTCATTGTAAACTTGATGATGATTAAAATGGCCTTTGAGTGGAGCCTGGTGGTGCACGCCTTTAATCCCAGCACTCTGGAGGCAGATGTAGGAGAATCACTGTGAGTTCAAGGCCAGCCTGAGACTACAGAATGAGTTCTAGGTCAGGCTGGGCTAGTGTGAGACCCTGTCTCAGAAAAAGAAAAAAATAATAATAAAGTAAAATCGTCTTTGAGACACCCTCTGGGAATATCTGTGAGGGTGCTTCCAGAGGGATTTAACTGAGGAAAAACAACCCTCCCTGAATGTGCGTGTACCATCCCATGGGCTGGGGTCCTAGGCTGAAAATTAAGTGAAAAGAAGGCAGCAAGGTGGGCACCAGCATTCTTGACTGCAGACACCATTGGAAGTGCCTGGTGCTCTGATCACCATGCCCATGTCCTCAAGCTGGGCCATGGTGAACCCTCCTTCCTGGCATTGCCTTTGTCAGCCTTGACTCAGTAGCAGGAAAACAACCGACGCAATGTCTCCGCTGACTTCAGTCATCTCTGTTGCTTTCTACACTTTTTGTTTCTCTTTTTGGATTTCTGTCTTGGTTCCTGATATTTTTAACATCTGTGTGCGTGTGTTTAACTCACCTCAGATCCTGTCTTTTGGCTCTGTTTTCATGTAGGAGCGTGTTCAGGGGAGAAGAGCTAATGGTCAACTATCGATTTTGGCTTCAACTCCCATAAGTAAACATTCCATAGACTTGTTCAGGTTCACCCCTCTCATTCTCATATCCCTCTGTTTTATAAGATTTCAAGTTTTCCCTCATTTCCTTGATTTTTTTAAACCACTCAGTGTCGTAGTCAGCCACATGCCACTGGGATGAATTTCCAAACCAGGCACAGTTTATGGGAGGAAACGATTTATTGAAGCTACAGATCTAGGGGAAGTCCCACAAAAGTGAAAGAGGCTGGTCTTCTTTCACAGGTCCGAGCAGAGAGAAAAACCCATCACCTACACCACACACACAGAACAGGGAACAGGCAGGAGGGCAAGGAGAGAATTCTTTCACCCTTTTATAGCCCTAGGGTGGGGTCTTGCAATTCTATCCCAGACTTAATGGTTTCCTGAGTCTCTGGAATTTCCTTCCTACACTGCCCACACAGGAAAGGATGATTACTTCTAGCTTCTTTGAGCTTCTTTACATCCTGCCCCCTACTGAGAGGTTGCCTTCCTGTGAACATCCTCAGAGACCCACCCAAGATGACTTGAAAGGTCAAGTTGACATCAAAACTTAACCATCACACTCAGTCACCAAAAATGCCTCTCCTGTTCTGTCCTTTTCTTGAAAACACTTACAAGGGTTGGAAGAAAAGATCTGGGCCTCCCTGGGAAAGATGCTATGGATGCAGGAGCAAAGTAGAGCAAAACTAGAAAGTCATCAGAGCAGACAGAAACTAGAAGCTGAGTCTAAAGAAGTTCTTCAAGCACAAGGAAGACGAGTATTGAGGGGAACAGGAATGAAGCAAAAAGAAAACACACGGAGGGGACCGTTCCAAGTAAACTTAAATAAATGCCAACTTCAGAATGATAATTTAATTCCCACTTGAGTTGAAAATACATGTCAAGTTCAACACATGCCATCAAGACCAAATGGTGGGAAGGTATGAAAGAATTTTCTATAGTCTGATGTTACAAAGAATCTTAGAAATTGTCTTTTAACAGTGGTTAATTATCGGAGAATGCTTTTTGTACTCTATAGTATCATTAAAAGAAGAACTGAATCTAAAAAGAGGGGACAAGCAACAGATTTTAAATCTAATTAATTCAGAAAAGGCAATTAAGGAAAGAAAAGGAGCATAAACAAAATTTGGACAATTTGTTAAGAAAGAGTCAGTGAAAATGAAAAGGTAACAATAATTGCATAACACTGCGATACAGGTTCCCACACAGAGGAAAGAGAGGTCAACTCCTGCATTCAAAGAAAACAACAAACATTTCTAGAATCCAGAAGTTGTACATAGGCTGTGGTGGGAGGAAAGACCAAGAGCTCCACCAGGTATCAGCTCACAGCCTTCAAAAGCACCAGTGTGTTACTCTCTCGGATCAGCCAAAGCCACAGCTCATAGACAGAAGGGTTGGCAGGAATGAATGGATTTCCACACGGAGGGATAAGGTAGGTCAGTGTCATCCAGAGGTGGTGGATGTCACCAGACACGAGGTGGGGCCTCTGAAGAGATCATGAAAGAAAGCAGCAATGACGTTCATGAGTGAGGACACACCACAGGCAAGAGGACATGGCTGGGCCACAAGGTCTTTTCATAGAGCAGATGTTGGCAGAGAAGCTGTCTGTCAAAAGGGGAGAGTTCAAGTTCAGGCTTCAGAGAGCCATCTGCCCTGGATGCAAAAGTCATTTTTTAGAAGTAATGAACAACTCCCTGAGTCGTGGTGGATGAGTATTAAGGCTGCTTTAAGGTTGTGAGCTTAGGGGTCTTTGTGTCGAAAATCGTTGGTTTCTGTCTCACTGGCTTATCCTGTGTTGATTGAATGGCTGTGGCTGTGGGTCCCTTGTTCATCCCATGGAGGAGGTTATCCAGCGGAGTAGGGAGGGGAGGGCAGCGGGGAATTGGGGATAACAACTCATTGTTTGCCCACTGAATATTGTAACTCATTATGGGCAATAAAAAAAGAAAGAAAGAAAAGAAGTAATGAACAGGGAAAAAGCTCAGGGAAGGAGAAAGACAAGCCCATCAGCACCAGAGAGCATTCATCACAGAGGGGCAGAAGCAGGTGGAGAAAGGAGACAGCTCCCAGCGCAGGGGACCAGCTGGCCAAGCTCCCAGAAGAGCGAGATGAAGCGAGACAGGTCACCTTCAACAAGCTCTCCTTACAGTGTGTCTGCTGCCGAGCATGTTCTCACACGTCTCACCTGGCTCACTAGGCAGGTACAATCGTGACCCCCACATGACAGAGAGGGAACCAGTACTAGGACTCTGGAACCCATGCTACAGTGATGAGGAGCCTGGGGGGGTCTACCGACCACATTGGCCACCTCACAGAGGTGATGGATGGAGAAGAGGTGATGGAAAAGTAGCCGCACTCTCAGAGCCGGGCATCACTGCCTGGAAGGGAACACGGCTGTCCCAGGGCACGAGGATGGGAAGAAGCCTGGGCTGCTTGGGAAGAGCCTCCCTCCGGAATCTGGATGGAGAAAACAAGAATTGGCTTGGATCTTGCTTGGACGTCATCATCTCCCAAAGGCTCGGTGCTGAAGGCCTGGATTCCAGCTGAGGGTGCTGTGAGGAAGTCATGGAACCTTTACGTGGTGAGACTTAGTGGAAAGAAGTCACTGGGGGTGTTCCGTTGATGGGTATATAGGGATCACAGCCCGTTCCTGGCCACCATGAACTATGAGCCATGCACACCTGCCATGATGTACGGTGCTGCTGCAGACCCAAAGCAACCAGGCCCTGATGCTGTGAAACCTCTGAGACCATGAGTCGAAACCAACCTTTTAGTTCACTCAGTTGATTTCCTCAGAGGGTTTGTCATAGCAATGGAAAGCTGACTAGCAGAAGGGCTATAACCTACCCACGCTATATACACCTCACAAGAATCTCTATGGACACTAGCCGGTGGTATCTACAAATCTCACTTATGAGTTTAAGTGACTAACATTACAATTACAAAGATCTTTTTTAGGTAACCAGGCTATGACTGATTCAAGCTCCCCACCACACAAGAACGTCCATACTTTTCAGGGGTGCCCCCCATCTAAGATGCCCCCCTTCTAAGGTGCCACGGCATTTGTGGAGATGAGTCAGTCCACTCAGACTGCTCCTGAGCTATGCACGTGACACCCTCTGCTCCTGCCTTCCTGCTTAACTGAGACATGGTGTTTTGAGAAGCGTGTCCCCATCATCCTGAAGGTGCCACCGGACCAGGTCTTCTGGGCTTCTTTGCTGGTGTTCTCAAACACAGGAGCCAAAGTGCAGGTGTGTTTTGGTGCTAATTACCACTCTCTGCCTCTTGTGATTTTTCTGTCATTTCTTCAAGATTTTCCTGTTTTGCTCCAAATCCTCCTGAGCCTAACAAGGGGGTGGAAGTGATCCGACACAATCCTTGGATGTTAACTCCTCCACACACTCTCTTGTGGTGAAATATGGAACCTGCCACCTGCCCCCTGAGTAGACGTACAGGAGAAACTGTGAGGTACAAAAGGAGTGAATAGTAAATTTATTTGTGAAACATTATATTATAGTATGTATAGAACACGTGGCTAAGAGCTGAGGAGATGCTCGGCGCATAGAGCAGTTGCCATGCAAACACCTACATTCAGACCCCAGATCTCACAGAAAGCTGGTGCTATAGCAAGAGTATCTGGAAGCCCAGTGTGCCCATGGCAGGAAGGGAGGCAGAGGCGGGAGAATTCCTGGAAGCTTCCCGGCAGGCTAACCTGAGGAACACTGTGGTGAACAACGAAGAGGAAGGCAAGGATTGGTGTCCACAGTTGTCCTCAGACTTCTACCTACACGCCCACACACACCATGCCTCATGCACCTATATCTGCATTCACACACATGCACGTGTATTATATGTGTGTGTATGTATATTTGAAAGCTGACAGAGAAAGAGAGGGAAGGGGGGAATGGGAACATCAGGGCCACTAGTCACTGCAAATAAACTCCAGATGCATCTGGCTTTACATGGGTATTGGGTTTTGCAGGCAAAGGCCTTAGCGGCTGAGCCATCTCTCTAACAGGAGAAGGTACTTTTCCACACTTTCATGATTGGATCCAGGTGTCCCCCACAAACAAATATGTTCTGAATGCTCGATCCCAAGCTGATGGCAGTTTGGGAATTGGAATCTTGTTGGAGGTGTTTTGTTGGGGGTGGGCTTATGGGGGTTCCAGCCAGCTTCCCCTTGCCAGTGTTTGGCACACCTTCCTGCTGCTCTTGTCCACCTGATGTTGACCAGGCAGGGATGTCCACCCTCTGCTCATGCCATTGTTTTCCCTGCCATCATGGAGCTTCTCCTGGAGTCCATAAGCCAAAATAAACCCCTTCCTCCACAAGCGGCTTTTGGTTGGGTTCTTTTCTGCAGCAACGAGAGGAAGTTAACTGCAATTCACACAGACAACCAGCTGAGCATCCCTTCAAAGGTGAGAGGAGGAACAAGCTGTCACTAGGCTCCTCTGAAACCCAGCAGCACCTCCCCGTGGGGCTACCACTCTGTTCACAGGCACAAAGGCCGTGTTCCTCCAGAGGTGAGGGAAGAGAAAACATGGATCTGTGTTGCTGGAAAGAAAACATTGTCCTGATAAACCGAGGTATGGTGAGCCTGACAGTACCCAGGTCCCTATGGCCCACGCCAGCTCCCCAGCATTGACCATGGCCACAGCCCACCATGCCTACTAGGGAGCAGGAATGGTGGCAGGAAGGGGGGACATCAACGAAGGGATCTTAGCGAGTAGACCCTCGCTGTGGGGACATGAGGACTCAGTGGCCCCAGGAATCCTATGGGGGTGGGCGTGCTGGCATGCTCCCTCATGAATTCTCCTCCCTCGTAGACTGAGGACACTGACTGCTCGCACGGAGGTGGAGGTGTGGGGAGTCTTTAGGATGTGGGGGGACCCTCTGGGATAGGAGAGTGGATGTGTGTAGGACACCAGAGGATGGCCACATGGCAAGAATAGTAGGAAGTAGGGCTGGAGAGATGGCTTAGTGGTTAAGGCATTTGCCTTGAGTGCCCAAGGCTCCGGGTTCAATTCCCCCAGGACCCACATAGGCCAGATCCACAAGGTGGTGGCCCTGGTGCTCACTGCTCTCTCTCTCTCGCTCTCTCTCTCTCTCTCTCTCTCTCTCTCTCTCTCTCTCTCTCTCTGCTTGAAAATGAATAAAATATTTTTTAAAAAAAAGAATAGCAGGAAGGAAACAGATAAAGAGGACAGAAAAGTGAGGCTGCCTCTGTCCCAAATAAACCAGCCAAATTCAAGGTTCCTCCACACACAGCAGCCACAGTGAGCCGTTCATGGACTGAGTCTTCCTTTCAGAGAAAACAGCAAGAAAGGTGTAACCTTCCCCCACCCTCACCCCCAGCTGCTCATCGGCCCACAGGTCAGAGAGGAGCCTGAGCCAAAGCCACTCTGCCTGCCTTCTAGGTCCTGCTCGGCTCTCCCTGATGCCTGACCTCTCTGGAAAGCTACAAGGCCTCTGGGAAAATCGGGCTCCTCAATGGTCAATGGTGAACGCTATGATCAACTTGCTGATTAAACATTACTTCTGGGTGTCCATGAGGATGTCTCCAGAGCAATGGAATCAGTGAACGAGTGAGTTAGATCTGCCTCCAGCATGATGGACAGACAGACGACAGACAGACAGACAGACAGACAGACAGACAGACAGACAGACTTCTGTCTGCCTTCTTAAATGATAGGTGAAGATAAGCAGATAGCTAGCTGGCTAGATGGACAGATGATAGATAGATAGATAGATAGATACATACATACATACATACATACATACATACATACATGCATACATAGATGATAGATGGATGATAGACAGATGATAGAAAGCTGATAGATAGATGATAGATTACATAGATAGATAGATAGATAGATAGATAGATAGATAGGCAGGCAGACAAGCAGATAAAACAGATGAGAAAACCTGTAGCTCTGAAGAACGCAGGCTAACATAGGTCCATTATCACATATTCACAATTCCAAAATCCAAGCTCCGAAAAGTTACCTGGTGTGTGTGTGTGTGTGTGTGTGTGTGTGTGTGTGTGTGTGTGTGTGCAAAACCTTTGGCAGCACTCTGACCTGAACTAACTTGAAGCACTTTTTATGACCTGTGTGTTTTCCAGTTACCACAAAGGTAACAAGGAAACTGCAGCGTGTTTATTGTGTAAGGCTGCTGAAGCTGTAGCATTATATGGGATATCAGCACCATAAAATGTTAATCAGGAAACAATTGTATTCCAAACCACACGTGGTCTGGAAGGCTTCCAAGAGAGCGTGTATAGTGCTGTCGGCAAGCCCTGGGGTTGGGAGACTCTAATAAGTGATGATGAACTTGCAAATGAGGAGGTCACAAGCATGCATGCCAGCCATTGGTCAAGCTGCCACTGACACGCTCTCATCCACCAACATTTACATCACCAACATTAAAAGGTCCAATCATATCACAAGAGGCTCCCAATGTACTGTGCTTGGGAAAATCCCTGAGATGGTAGATTTGTGGAGCCCAGAAATGGATGTGGGCACTGGATGAGATGAGACAGCCCTGCACTGAGGCAAGCTATGGAGAGAGCCCTCTCGCTTGATACAGCCTTCGCCAGCAGGGCAGAGGTGGGCTTGGCAAGTGACTGAGCAAGGAACTGTGGGCACCAACTTCTCCAGTTGGGGAATGACCAGGTGTTGAGGGAGGAGAGCTGATAGTCAGGCAGCAGTGACCTCTGGGAAGACGCAAAACTCATCAAAGTGCTGAGAAGTGACAGTGGAGTGTTCAGCATCTCTATCACACCTTCCAAGGCTCAGAAACCATTGTGGAAGAGGTGGAGGAAAGAATGTAAGAGCCAAAGGAAGGGGAGGAGTGTTCTGGAATGCTGTCTTCCAGACTCAAAGTGACCACTGCATTCATGACCTCACAGAGGCTGACACTTACCTACACACGTCCTACATAATAGGAGGGGGGAAATGATGACATCAAAATAGAAGACTCTAGTTGGAAAGAAGGGGTTCAGAGGAGGAAGGGTTGAGGACGAGAGACAAAGGAAGGCGGTAGGAGGGACAGTGATCAGGGTACATTGTATATATGTGTGGAGGTTGTCAGCTTTCTAGCTGCTGCGCAGAAAGAACCCAAACAAAAGCAGCTTGTGGAGGAATGGGTTTATTTGGCTTACGGACTCGAGGGGAGACTCTATCCTGGCAGGGAAAATGATGGCATGAGCAGAGGGATGGACATCACCAACACAGCACTGCGAACAGCAGCAGGAAGGTGTGCCAAACACTGGCAAGGAGAAGCTGGCTTAGAACCCCCATAAGCCCGCCCCCAACAACACAGCTCCATTGAGGTTGTAAAATCCAAACTGCCAGCAGCTGAGGATCGATGACCCAGAACACATTCATTTGTTTGTGGGGGACACCTGGATCAAATCATGACATCAATCAAAAGAGAAAAAAAATAAAATAAATTTAAATTATAAAAAAGAAGAAGATAGCCAGGCAGAAGGAAAGCTGCTGCTGGGAAAGCTGGCCCACCTATAGTCCTTTAAAATGACAGCCCTCTGTCACTGTTGAGGCCGGGTGCTAGTATTAACTGCACTCAGTCACTCAGGTGGCTGGACAGGAACTGTATTAGTTTCTTTCTTTTTGTTATCTTTTGAAATATTTTATTTATTTACTTATTTATTTGCATGCAGAGAGAGAAGAGATACAGAGAGAGACAGAGATGAGAGAGAGAAAGAGAGAGAGAGAACGGGCATACCAGGGTTCTTAGCCACTCACTGCAATGAATGCCATCCAGATACATGTGCCACTTTGTGCATCTGGCTTTACCTGGGTCCTGGGGAATCAAACCTGGGCTGTTAGGTTTTGCAGGCAAGCACCTTAACCACTTAGCCATCTCTCCAGTCCCTGTATTACTTTCTTTACTTATGGCTGGACTAACAAGAAGTCATTCAAGGAAGGGTTTAATCTGGTTTATAGTCTCAAGAAGATACATTCCTTGTCTACGGCCATACCACCCTGAACGCGCCGGATCTCATCTGATCTTGGAAGAAGATACATTCCACCACGATGGGGAAGGTATGATGGCAGGAGGCCAGAAGGTCAGACAGCATCCCAGGCAGGAAGTGGAGAATGACCAAGAAGTGGGCAGGGCTCTAAAACTTCAAGCTTCCCCCCCCCACCTGTGACCCACATCCTACAGCAGGGCTCCACCTCCTAAAGATTCCTCAATTTTCCCAAACAGCACCTCCAGCTGGAGACCAAGTGTCAGACACATGCACCTGTGGGGACCTTTCACAGTCACACCACAAGAAGATCAAGATTTGAGAGCAGACCGAGTAGAGGTACCCAGGGTTTGAAGGCTGCAAAGTGCCACCCAC
>PVHP010052548.1:0-10619 GCA_004024765.1 Zapus hudsonius
GAGGCAAGTGCCTTAACCTCTGAGCCATCTCTCCAGCCCAATTTTATGTTTTTAAATTAAAAAGTATGCTTTGTTTCTCCAGTGTTGTTTTCTCTGTTTTTGATTTTTTTTAAAGTTGTTTCTTTTCACTATAATTTTCCTCTATATCTGTATTAGTCAGCCACACGCCATTGGGACGAATCTCCAGACCAGGCACAGTTTGGGAGGAAAGTATTTATTGAAGGAACAGATCCAGGGGAAGTTCCAGAATGGCGAAAGAGGCTGGCCCCCTTTCACAGGTCCAAGCAGAGAGACAAACCCATCACCAGCACCTCAAGCAAACACACTCCAAAACTCAAAAAGCAGGAACTCCAGGCTTGAGCTCAGACTGCTCTTTGGAGAGGTATAGCTGGATTTCCAGATCCACCCAGACACACCTTCGTGCCGGACCCTAGGATCTGGCCCAGGTGACACACACACCCTCCAGCCTGGCAGCTGGAGAAAAAAAAAACTTTAACAAACTCTTGAATCTATTGGGCGACCTCCATTCAAACCTCCACATTCTCCAAAGTACATTTGCCTGTGATATCTGTGGGCAACACATGTCCCGCTCTGTTCATTTCCACGGACTTACCATGTCTCCGAAAGGCTTTGCTTTTCCTCGGTTGATGTTTGTGACAACTATTTTGGGCAGCTTGGTGGGGGCCTGGGGAGCTTGGAGTCAGGGGTCAGAAGGGTTGGCTGGCTGACCTGAAGCCTCAGGCTCCTTTCCTGCAAAGCAGGGTGACAGAAACTCACCAGGAGAGGGTTCTATGCAGAGCACGCACCGTGCTGAGCACGTGCCTGCCAGAGGGTGGTTCTGCCGCGATACTGAAGAGGAGCAGCTGGGAGTCCTCTCGACGGATGCCATGCTGTGCCCTTTCTGGATCTTTCCCTCGGCCACTTAACAGAGCCGTCATCCACCTGGATACACCAGCTCTCCGGAGACCAGTCTGTTTTTGACCTGGAGTGCTGGGATTTGTTAGAATTCGGCCTGCAAATTCAGGTTCTCTCTCTGTGACTTGATATTTCGGGTCTTGGATCAAAATTATTTCACAAGATGGGCTGGAGAGATGGCTCAACGGTTAAGGCACTTGCCTCCAGTGCCTAAGGCCCCAGGTTCAATTCCCCAGGACCCACATAAGCCAGACCCACAAGGTGGTGACCCTGGTGTGCTCTCTCTCTCTCTCTCTCTGTTGCAAGTAAAAACGTTTTTTTTAAAAGGAAAAATTAGGGCTGGAGAGATGGCTCAGTGGTTAAGGCACTTGCCTCCAGTGCCTAAGGCTCTGGGTTCAATTTCCCAGGACCCACATAAGCCAGACCCACAAGGTGGTGGCCCTGGTGCACTCGTGCTTGCTCTCTCTCTGTCTCTCTCTGTCTGTCTCTCTCTCATGTGTGTGTGTGGTGTGTGTGTGGTGGGTGTGTATCTCTGCTTGCAAATCAATAGAAATAAAATATTTAAAAAAGAGAAAATAGGGCTGGAGAGATGGCTCAGCGGTTAAGGCACTTGCCTCCAGTGCCTAAGGCCCCAGGTTCAATTCCCCAGGACCCACATAAGCCAGACCCACAGGTGATGGCCCTGGTGCTCTCTCGCTCGCTCTCTCTCTCTCTCTCTCTCTCTCTCTCTCTCTCTCTCTGTATCTCTCCGCTTGAAAATGAATAAATAAAATATTTAAAAAAACCAAGCTGTTAAAAAGAATTATTTCACCAGAAGGATCTGCCAGGTCACCTTGCGTTTTCTCTCTTACACTTGAACTAAGAGAAAGAGCAGGTGCCTGGTCACATTCCAAGACCAGGTTGTAACCCACGGGGTTCAATGTCAATCCCGTTGAACAGTCGGGATACATCACGTCTGTGGAGTGGTTGGCTTTGGAACAAGACCAGCTTGGAAGAATGCTCGTGATCCATGCCAGAGGCTTCCTTCACAAAGGTTCGCTCGGGTTTCAGCAGGTACCTTTGTGCTCTATGGTGAACCTGATCGCACGTGGTGACGTTATCCGCACCGTGCTGCGTGAGGGACGTTCTGCTGAGGGTAAGAGATTGCAGCCAGGACGTTTCCTCCTGCGTCTTATTCGGACTTCCTCTAACTTGCATTTATCTTTAACCTCCAACGAATGAATGTTGCTTGGTTTATATCTTTTTTTTTTTTTATAAAGTGGGAGACTTTTTAAAAATATTTTATTTATTCATTTTCAAGCAGACAGAGAGAGAGAGAGAGAGAGAGAGAGAGAGAGAGAGAGAGAGAGAGAGAGAGAGAGAGAGCACCAGGGCCACCACTTTGTGGGGCTGGCTTATGTGGGTCCTGGGGAATTGAACTCATGGCCTTAGGCACTGGAGGCAGGAGCCTTAGGCACTAGAGGCAAGTGCCTTAACCGCTGAGCCATCTCTCCAGCCCTGCTTGGTTTATATCTTATGAACAATGTGTACTCTCGACTCTAGCTTGGAAAAAAAAACGGAGGGAAAATTAGGAAAGGAGTTTTTTTTTTTTTAAAAAAATAGGATTACCTCACTTAAAAACATTACCTTATTTTCACTGACTTGTCATCTGTTTCCATGGAAATAGAATTAGAAGATGGCTTCTGACGCTCATTTTCCAGGCTGGCTCCTGGCTCCCACTCGTTGCCATAGAGATCGAAGAGGTCCAGGGAGAGCTGAGAGCCATGCCTCTCCCAGGGGCTGCTTGTGGACAGCCTGTCCGTGACCAGTTATGCTGTGATGACCTTCTGGAAGCGAGGGACAGAGATGGCCCTCAACCCAAGACGAGAGGCTTTATGTCTCTTCTAGAACCTTCGTTAGATGTGGTCTCTGGGCTCCTGGATGATGATGACCTTGGCCCCTTCCAGAATGGCCTCCAAAGCCGTGGGGGCCATCGAGCAGGGATGGCCTGGCAATCATGTGAGGCGGGCAGAAGAGAAGGAGCCTCTGGGTGCCAGAAAGCAGCTCGGCCTCGCCAGGCTCCGCGCCTGGCACACACAGAGACTTCAGCCAGGGCAGGTGGCATTGTCCCCAGCCGAACTGTGCTTTGCTGGTCCTCAGGGCTGTCTCGGTTGTTTCCCTAGAAATCGCAGAACTGTCTCTACACTTTGCAAAATCCCATCAGTCTGCGTCTTTCACTGAACAGCTAGTTGGTCAGGAGCCGGCTAATTGATGCCATCGACAGAAATAGGCCGTCAAAACAAATAATAATGTCTTCCGAAGAAAGTGCTTGGACACAGCCCTTGCTCTTTGGCCCAGGATGGAGGGTAGCTGGTACAGGTTAACTTTCAGTCGGGGTCTCTGAGTTGCTTGGCGATGTGATGAATAAACCCAGAAACCCCCTCACCACCACCCCCACCCCAAGTGGGAGGAATACCCTCTTTTCCCTCTGCCTGGTGGACGTACGTTCTAGCCCGAGTGGAAAGAAACCAAACAGCTGACACGTTCAACATTCACCCTTCACTTCCTGTGAGAAAAGGTTTGGCTCCAGAGTTGTAAATCAAACTGTCAAATGGAACCCGAAGGTCTTATTTATTATATAAGGAGGTACTTTATAAAGAAATCGAGCCATGGTGATGAATAGATATCAGGCACCAATTATGTTACTGCTGTTAATCAAGATATTCCTATTTATTCGTCATAGCAACACAAGGGCTTGGACAAGGAATAAACTTCCCCAAAGATAAATGTGCCATTCAGCCGTCCATTTTCATTAAGAACGTCGGCTCTTTACAAACTAGACTTTTAAAAATGCTACTAATAACCCTCACATTTAAGTAGCGGTTATGACCGAGTATACGCAAGACATCGCTAATTATTTTCAATTAATTCCAGATCGCTTCTTGGGATTAAAATGTAGGCGCCTATTAAAATCTGTCCTAATCGAAACCTCCATTAAATAAAGAAGTCTTTATTGATGAGCTCAGATTGTTGTAAGAGTTGCTCCGTCCTCACACCTGGTAGGGTCAAGAGTCAGGGTTTAGACTGTAGGTCGATAGCTGAGATTCTGGCAAGAGAGGAGCCACCACAGTCATATCATGGAGGATCCAAATGGAACCCCGCAGAGAATGACGGGATGAACAAGGGGCCCACAGCCACAGCCATTAAATCAACACAGGATAAGCCAGTGAGACAGAAACCAATGATTTCGACACAAAGACCCCTAAACTCACAACCTTAAAGCAGCCTTAAGACTCATCCACCACGACTCAGGGAACTGAGCGGAAGAGGGAAGGAAAGAGTGTGAGAGCCGTGGTGGGGGAGACGATCCAGAGGCATGGCCCCCCTCAGTGACAACACACTTGGGCCAGGAGGACCTGGCTGAGTTCTAGGCTCTCCATGGTCCCCTGCCACAAGGACTGATGCAGACGGCCCACGGAGGAGGATATCCAGCTGACTGGGGATGGGGAAGGGGGGCAACGGGGAATTGGGGAAAACAACTCACGGTTGGCCCATGAAACAATGTAACTCATTATGGACAATAAAGAAAAATAAAGAAAATACCTGAATTTAGAAGCTGTTTTTTCTTTTTAATTTTTGACAATTCCATAGATCTATATAATGTATTTAAGTCACATTCACCCCCCCACCATTATCATCTCTTATCCCCGTTCTCCTGACCCCCGTTTCCAATGCCTTTAATAATCTGGTGGCCGTGAAATGTCGATAAATACATCCTCCTGAGAATGTATTTACCAACAACGCTATTTATCAGAGTTAGGTTTTCGATTGCCCCAAAGCTGAAGTTTCAAAGTAATTGTAATGCAAATGCTTCTGTTTTCTACACCAAGGAGAATGAAAAATGAGGGCGTTTGGGGTAAAGCCACTTGGCCAGACAACCTTGGCCAGCACCACGGAGAGCTCATCAGCTTCCAGTGATCCTGTCAGAGTGGAAACATCTATCCCTTTTAAACAAGATTGTTCTCTATTGCTGTATTTATTTTGAAAATCCAATTTTAGCTCTTTGTCTCGCCCAATAACGAATCTTTTGATAAATATTGTCACCCTTTATTATAAGTGTAAAGGGGAGGTAACAAACGACTTTTCCACGGGGAGATGGTGTAATAAATAAAATCAGATGCTAGGAATCCACTCCTCACCGGCATAAATAAATGTGTTCCTTCTCATCACGCACAGAGGAAAAGTTGTAAGGTTGGAGAGACTACCTCCTGCCTTTGAAAATCCAGGGAAGGGGGCTGGAGAGATGGCTCAGCGGTTAAGGCACTTGCCTCCAGTGCCTAAGGCCCTGGGTTCAATTCCCCAGGACCCACATAAGCCAGACACACAGGTGATGGCCCTGGTGCGTTCTCTCTCTCTCTATCTCTCTCTCTCTGTCTCTCTGTATCTCTCTGCTTGAAAATGAATAAATAAAATATCAAAAGAGAAAGAAAATCCAGGGAAGGGCTCTGTATTTATGTTTGATATCTCTCCTATAGAGAGAAATGGAAGTCTGGGAGAATGTCACCTCCCTGTTTGGTTTGGATTATAGAATGACTACATAGATAACTTTAAGAATTCATTCTGCATGGAATTTCTTGCAGTCTGTCTGTCAGTGACATTCTGACATTAGACACCCAAATGTTTCTTATCTGGTTGAGAAGGAATTCTGAGTTGTTGGTGCCAGGTTACATGGGGAAACCCAGAATGGTGCCTGGACCAGAATCCAGGGTCTTGAACCAGGAAGGTTTGTGTAGATGCCCTTAGCAGTAGGGCCCTGAGGCCCTGTGGTTCTGGAAGTCCAGGTAACAGGTAAACCCGCTTCACAATTACATGGTTGTGAGTCTGTCCTTTTCAAATTGCAGATTTTTCTAAGTGACTTGGGGGTCTCCATGAAACACTTTATCTTAAAATATAAGCTCTTTAAGCCAAAAAACAAAGACTGCATCTGGGTGTGGTGGTGCACGCCTTTAGACTCAGCACTCAGGAGGCAGAGGTAGGAGGATCACACTGAGTTCAAGGCCGCCCTGAGACCATCTAGTGAATTCCAGGTCAGCCTGGGCTAGAGTGAGACCCTACCTTGAAAAATGGCTTTCTTTCAGAATAGTTATCCCCCACCCACAAAACATAAGGTGGTTAGGGAGCAAGTACATTTGAGAATTTCTACTTAAAAATTAATTCTACTTCTTTTTTTTCTTGGCAATTGTATATTTGAACATTAAAGGCTCTGAGAATTCCTGAGACAGAAACGTGTTTAATTTTATCCTGGCATTCCCAGACTTATTTAGCACCTCAAACTTTAATTTCCCTACATGAAGCTTTAGACTTGTAGATTTGAATTATATGATATCTAAAGAGACAGGATGAAATTTATTCACAAGCGTCGTTTGTTATTGCTGCCCTCTAGATCAGGGATCAATAAATGTTTCTTTTAAAGCGCCAGCTAATAAATGTTTTGAGCTTTGCAGAACTTAGTAACTGCACTCTGCAACTTTGACGCGGAAAAAACTGTAGATCATACAGACATGATGGACATGGCTGTGTTCTAATAAAACTTTATTTATAGACGTAAGTGACAATGGACTAGACTCTCTTGCAGATAACAACTGGAGAGTCCTAAGAACCTTCATCCTGTGCACACGCACTGCTGTGTCTTAATACACGACCCGTCCCTCATCCGTGCGTCTTGCTCAACCTCCCGAGTCTGGCTTCGTCTTTCCCTCCCCCAGGGGCTGTGTTGATTTCCCAGGAGCCACTTGGGAGCCTTGTTGTTCCAAACTCTTTGTGGCCTCCTCTCCTCTGTCCTAAGGACTTATGTCAACATCACTCAGAAGCACGGGAGTTAGTGCATCCCAGCCTGATTCCATTGCCCATGAAAGTAGGGAGAGCAACTGAGTTCCCATCACTTATTCCCTGGCTCAGCCTGGTCTTTGAGTTGTGTCTGGAGCTCTGACGGTAGTGATGAGGGTTGCTACTTGGCACATAGCAGGTACTCACTGGGAGATTGTTGGGATACGATCCCGGGATCCCTGGCACTGTGGTATCTTATTGGTCTGGGAAAACTCTTTGAGTTTTGAGTTTCCTGATCAGCAGATCAGGAGGAAGTGCCCCCTACACACCATCATTTCTTTATTTTATTTTGTTTATTCATTTTCAAGCAGATATATATATATATATATATATATATATATATATATATATATATATATATAGAGAGAGAGAGAGAGAGAGAGAGAGAGAGCGCACCAGGGCCACCACCTTGTGGGTCTGGCTTATGTGGGTCCCGCTGAATTGAACCTGGGACCTTAGGCACTGGAGGCAAGTGCCTTATCCGCTGAGCCAACTCTCCAGCCCCACACCATCATTTCAAGCACTCAGAAGGATGTACAGGATTTGGATCCTCCCAAGAGGTAGACTTCTCTGGGGGAAGAAAGGAAGAAATTAGGCTACTGTGAACTGTGTTAAATTGTACATGTAGAACATAGGAACTGAGGGCCAATGATAATTTAGGGGTAACAGGGAGGTACTTAAAAGGTCTAAAAGCATATTTTTCCTTCTTCCTCCATATATTAGAGACTGCATAGTATAGACCTTTCCTTCTTTCAACCCAAGCCCTTAAAACATTTTTTTCTGAGAATTTCTCTTCATGACTGCTGTAATTACCTCTCCAGCTTTCAGATGATAGGACTGTATTACTGATGTGTTCCCTCCTGAGTCTGGGTTTATCATATCGTTCCTTCCCGCACCTCCTGAGAGAAGTTAACTGGGTTAATATTCAAATAACATAGGAGAATTAAAAGGGAATAAGCTTTTAAAGTTACAGATCCAGCCGAAATAGCCACACTATTTCTGCCCTCATGTCTGAGAGCAGGCTGGGCATTCTTCCTAGCTGCCTTGACCGGGCCCTTGTCTTTCCTGCAGGAGAGGCCATGTGCCCGCATTAGGCTTAGTCAGGAGGTGCTGGGTCCATGTCCTCAACGCCCAGCCTACATCCATCTAGAAGAGACGCCTTGGTACCATTTTCTGCAACCCTACTGGGACCCATAACTTCTCAGCTATTGGATCTCTTTCTCCTGTTGTTCCCAGAAGGTAGTCAGTGCAGGGTGTAGCGGTTCTCAGAAGCCTGACAAGAAGAGAATCACCTTAGGGTGTAGCGGTTCTCAGAAGCCTGACAAGAAGAGAAGGCATCTTGCTGATGGATGGGGAGACCTTAGGCAAGTCACTGAACATCTTGGCTTTCTGACTTCAATGGCTCTTTATTTCTGGAGTGATTGTTTGGCTCGCTGGGTGGTCCTAGGCATTGGGAAAGAAAACAGTACTTCATTTAATATTAAATATCACAAAGCCTATCTATTTCCTGCTTTGATTTTGTAGGAACTGGGGAGATGGGACCCCAGCAATTTGAAAGCCCTGAAACTATATTTGGGGTCTTCGTTTTATGAAAACAAAACAGATCCTCTCCTCAGGGGGTTCCTTTCACGACAAAGGAAGTGGGCATACAAATCCCAGCTGCATGGCGGGGTGGAGGGGGATATCGCCATTGTGTGTCTGGAATGGAGAAAAGGCAGTCGGGAAGGGCTTCCCAGGTGAGTTCTTGGAACAGTGTATCCATCCTATGGTGTGCAGAGTGCTGTGTTCCAAACGAATGGGCTCCATCTCACAAGTAGCTGTCAGGCGTTTAGACAAGGGGAAATAGGAGAGCGTTCTCCACCCTCACTCAGAACATATCTAACTCTGGGCCACGTGTGTGCAGAAGTCCTGGCGAGGACAGTTAGCACACGCCATGGTGTGCTTGGGCCACGTGTGTGCAGAAGTCCTGGCGAGGACAGTTAACACACGCCACGGTGTGCTTGGGCCACGTGTGTGCAGAAGTCCTGGCGAGGACAGTTAACACACGCCATGGCGTGCTTGGGCCACGTGTGTGCAGAAGTCCTGGCGAGGACAGTTAACACACGCCACGGTGTGCTTGGGCCACGTGTGTGCAGAAGTCCTGGTGAGGACAGTTAGCACACGCCATGGCGTGCTTGGGCCACGTGTGTGCAGAAGTCCTGGCGAGGATAGCCTTGGGTCAGCACCAAGGACAGCAACACAGGGCCCAGCCTATTGCAGAGCTTGTGGTGAGGGTTATGGGCTGGGCCACCTTTGTTGGGGGGGGGGTCACAGGTAATAAACACAGACCCTAAACGTCCCCAAAGAGCAAGCCATTGTTAGAGTCGTTAATTGGCAAACCCTGTAGCCTGTAGAGATCATTCAGTCGGAGGTTCACAGGCCACTTGACTATCACTTGCTGTGTTTGTTCCCCAGGAACTCAGCCCTTGACTGACTTTAAATATTTTATTTATTCATTTTCAAGCAGAGAGATACAGAGGGAGAGAGGGAGGGAGAGAGAGAGAGAACAGCAGGGCCACCACCTTGTGGGTCTGGCTTATGTGGGTCCTGGGGAATTGAACCCAGGGCCTTAGACACCGGAGGCAAGTGCCTTAACCTCTGAGCCATCTCTGCAGCCCTTGACTGACTTTAATAAGTCGACAGAATGAGGTGCACCTCTCCCACAGGGCTTCCACCAGAGTCTGGAGTGATAAGGGGGCATCTGAGCTTCGGATGGGACTCTTTATATTTGTTGGAAATGATGGCTCACATTGTTGAAGGAATTCTTGGAATTGGAAATCGTAAATCCCGACCTTTCCTTTTCTGCTCAGTGCTGACGGGTTTGCCTTTGTGTTGGACTCAGTCCCCCAAGGAAGAGCCACAGCTGAGATTAAGAAGTTGCTTTCGGCACTGGAGAGATTGCTCAGTGGTTAAGGCTTTTGTCTGCAAAAGTCAAGCAAACCGAGTTTAATTCCCCAGGACCCACAGAAAACCAGAGGCACACAGCCGGGCTTGCATCTGGAGCTGGTTTGCAGTTTGAGGCCTTGGCGTGCTCATTTTCACTGTCTATTTCTCTCTGCTTGCAAAGAAATAAATAATATTTGCATGGCTCTAGTCCCAGCCCTGGGGAGGCAGAGGTTGGAGGATCGCCATGAGTTGGAGGCCAGCCTGAGATGACATAGTGAATTCCAGGTCAGCCTGGGCTAGAGCGAGACCCTACCTCAAAAAATAACAACAAAAAAAGTTGCTTTCTATGAAGCCAGACCCTGGGTACAGCGTGTGGCATCTCTGATTCTGAAATGAGATAGGAGCCCTTAAACGGAGCTCACAAGGGGTAAACTCTGCTCCTTGACTTCCAGGGGTCAGTGGCAGGTCTAACCTAATCAAGATAAGCTTCTTTCTTGAGCATGTGACCTGTGCGGCCGCACAAAGTCCCTACCTTAGAAAGGCCAGCCCCCGGCTCTCTCCGTCTTGAGATCTTTAATCATCTTTGAATCGGCCTTCTGTTTGCATATTGTGCTCCGTTCTGTAGCCGACCAGGGACCAATCTAACGTGAAAGAGAATAAGAAGCCAAGGGTAAGGGCCTTGGAGAGAGTTGAAGGATTCCGAGGCCACAGAGCGAGCGTGCGATGGCTTTTAATAGATGCTCTGCCCACTAATTAAGGTTATATAACTTCCCTCTGTGCTTGGTGGTTTGACCACAAGGTCAGTGTGCTGGTTATTCTGTTTATTGTTGTGATCAAACACCTGGCAAGAAGCAGTCTTAAGAAAAGAGAGTTCGGGCTGGAGAGACGGCTCAGCGGTTAAGGCACTTGCTTCC
>PVHP010052549.1:0-11065 GCA_004024765.1 Zapus hudsonius
GACTGGAGATCCACCAGGAGCTGTGTGGGGCCCCGGGAGACTGCTTGTCGCCTGTACCCTCCACCTACCAGACCCTCTGGGTCCAGGCCATGTGGTTGAGTTAATGTAGCTATTTTACACAATGACCCCGGCTTCTAGGACTGGCCTAATAGATAACATTTGCTAATTACACTGCATTGATCTTGGCTTTGCAATGTATAACCCTTTCCCTGCTGGAACCCTGGTGGGGAGCTAGACCTCTCCCTCCATAGCTACACAGCCTATGGCAAGAGAGGGTCCAGGGCCTCGTAAGCCTGTTGGTTCTGTGCCCAGCCCAAGGGCACAGGGGACCTTCTGCAGGTCACCTATGTCTTAGAAGGATGCCTGGTCTGACTTGGCCAAGCTACCCTGTGAGGAGCAGTTTCTCGCTTGAGGGTATTATCCTGACCTGGACCTTACTGCGGTCCCCACCCTTGCACTTTTGCTACCCCTGCCAGCACATGGTGGGAATGACCTGCCCACTTCCCAAGGCTGACAGAATTCCCCCCCCCCCCAGGAAAAGAAACAGATGATGCAAGCCGCTCTCTGCCGCTCTGGTCTGGCTTTCCTATCTGCAGCTTTCCTGAAGGTGCCTCACGTGGCTCCACCTGCACACTTGCCCGTCAGTGTCCAGTGTCCACAGCGAACCTGTGGATGGTTAGCCGAGGTACTCACCCTTCCTGACCACACTGGCTCCATGCTGTTCTGTCCTGAAATCCTGCCAGTCCCCCAGGACAGACCTACACACCACATTCCTGACCCAACTCCAGGGTGTTCATGATCACAGACTACCAGGAAGCCATCTGCATGTCATGTGATCAGACCCCCCCTCCCCCGACTTGCCCACAGTGGAAACACACACCTTCAAGCCAGCAGAAATACATCCCTGCATCCTTCACACCCACCCCCAGAAGTGAACTTCCCCTTCGTCCTCTTGGACTGCATCTCTGTCGCTGCCTCTGTATTCAAATTCTGCCCAGTTTCCGTTTTTCCCACACCCCTGTGACAAGCCCTCCCTCTGATATTTGTGACCTCGATGTTATCATTTCCAACCTTCTCCAAGTCCCCCAGCCTCTCCCCTTCTCCCATCTCCACTTCCTTCCCCCAAACCTGGCAATTCCTAAAACACCCCCCCAAGCTGCCAAGCCCATCTCCAGCGCAAGGGGCAGATCTTAT
This sequence comes from Zapus hudsonius, assembly GCA_004024765.1. Lineage (NCBI taxonomy): Eukaryota > Metazoa > Chordata > Mammalia > Rodentia > Dipodidae > Zapus > Zapus hudsonius. The sequence goes on from PVHP010052549.1 coordinate 1,195, forward strand.
AGCAGAAGGATTTAATTGCATGTCAAAATTAAATCTCTTTTGATGAAGAACAATTCAACTACGGCTCTGTCTAATCAAATTAACAAAGTCTTTTTTGATTTTCAATTATCTTCTTCATGGGAACACTTTATCCGAGGCTCTTGCCATGACACCCGACGGGCGGCGCATTTACAATGAGAACCTGATGTGGACAGGATGACCAGGGCCCAGGCCGCCTCTAGCCCTGTGGGAGGGAAGATGTCTGCCTCCTGCAAGCCCACGGCAGAGAGAGCTCTAAGCAGAGGTAGGAGGGTGCCCTGGGAGAAGTGGGTGAGAACCAGAGGAGGCTGATGTCCAGGCAGGGGTGGGGACGGGGGCTGCAGTTCACCAAGCATCAACCATGGCCTGGATTTGAGGTGAGTGTTTTAGAATCATCACGTGAACAACAGAGCTCGACATCAGCGTGTTAACAGAACCAAGAACCTCAGCTCTGCCCACAAGCCCAGTCACCCCTGCACCCCGCTTCCTAAACTTCTCAATGACAAGTTCTACCTTTCAGATCGGCTGACTCAGCACGTATCTTATGAAGAGCACAGCGGGTGTCACCATCCAAGCCACGTATGGAACCAAATGTTGCACTTCTCACAACCACGTTGAAAAGGTAAAAAGAAACGAATGAAAAAAAAATTCATGTGGTGATGTATGCCTGTTGTCTGGGTCCTTGGGAGGCTGAGGCAGGAGGAGCAAGAGTTCAAAGCTAGCCTGGGGTACCAGACCTTGCCCCCCCAAAAAAATCAATAAATCAAGTTCAAAATAAAGAAAGAGGGCTGAAGAGATGGCTTAACGGTTAAGGCATTTTCCTGCAATGCAGAAGGACCAGAGTTCAATTCCCCAGTGCCCATATAAAGCCAGAGGCACAAGAGGGCGTATGTGTCTGGAGTTCATTTGCAGTGGCTGGAGGCCCTGGTGCGCCCATATTCTCTCTCTGTGTCTGCCTCTTTCTCTCTCTCTCTCAAATAAATAAATAAATAAAATATTTTTTAAAAATAAAGAAAGAGATGAGATTAACATCAATAAGCTATTTAGGCAAGCACATCTTCTAGAAACCTGATGGGGCCCAACATACAGTCCATACAGAAACTAAAGTTGAGTTTTTTTTTTGTTCCCTGGAATTTTGGAAAGCAGTGGGTGTGTCCTGCTTACTGCCCTCAGCTGCTCTCGGAGGTCTCAGTGTCCCCAGTGGGGCTTTGGCTGCTGTGTGGACCTATGTAGACCAAGAGACCCCCGTGGGTGCTCCAGTGGGCATCTGTGGCTTCTGGAACAGGATTCTACTTTTTAAGGAATTACTCTCCACTTCTGGTTTCTACACTCTGGGATCTCTGAGCAACCAGAAATCTCCTAAGCCCATCTCACTGGCTTCCTGTTCCCTTTTTCCAAATTTTGCTTCTCCTCTGGACTCCATAGCCTCAGAAAGGTTATTTGGAGAACACGTGGAAAGGAAGGAGGATTTCAGGTACCCTTCTCTATTTATCGCGTGGTCTCGTACTTCCTTGAGACAGTGTCTCTCAACCGAGAGCTGCCATTTTGGTCAACAAGCCCAGTGATTCTCCACCCCCACCCACTCCTGGGCTCAGATGACAGATGGCCACAGTCAGCTTTGAACAGTGGTTTCTAGGGAGTCTTGGGCCTGTCCAAGCCCTTCTATGAGGGGCAAGCATTTTTAAGTGCTGAGCCCTCCCCAAGCTCTTGCTGGGTTTTCAACATAGGCCCCGGGGTTTTCTGGCCATGCAGACAGACTTGGTTTCTTTGAGGCCACCAGGCTGTTGGCAATGGAGTGGGTGCTGTGGGGGCTGGCCCTGGAACACCTGCTGTGAACCAAGCCAGTCACCTAGACAACAGCCTTCTCCTGTGTCCTGGTGGACAGATGGGCTGGAGACTCAGCCTTCTACGTGTCCACTGATTGTCGTCAACAAGCCTCCCTCTTACATGAAAGTGGCAACGAAATTGTCCTTTCCCAAGAGCACGCACAGGTGGACCAGCAGGGTCTCCTTCAGCTGGAACCTCGGCCCATGTAGCCAGCACAGTCCTGGCATCCTGGGCACAGCCCCTACCCTGCCTGCCCACCCCAGGCCCCTGCTGACCTCATGTTCCTAGAACATTCTCTGGGGATACTACGTCAGAGGTACAGGGAGCCCCAGCAGGCTTTCAGAATGTGACTGTACCCCTGGTGAAGCCTGATCAGAGGGGCTGGGTGAGCCATGATGGCTCCCCCGAGGGACTGCGAGGCTCATTTCTGAGTGAATGACACTTGGTGTGGAACACACAGAATCCTGGGCTCCTGTACCCACTTACTGTCCTCTGAGACACTGACGGGGAGTGAGAACGTGGAAAGAGGGAGGTAGCCGTGGGTTCCAGCGCCTCAGCTGCCCCTCTCCTCCTCTGCTCACCCTCTCCTAAGACCATGGAGCACATGCCCCACCCAAAGCACCTAGGAAAGAGTGGAGGTGCCATCCCCGACCCCCCCTCAGCTGCAGCAGTTAATGTACGCAACCTTTGGCACTCACTTGTTTGATCAAAGACTTGGTCACCTTCTCCCCCTCCCAGCACCAACTCTCTGGGCTTTCTTGACAGAGAATTAATTGCTGCTGGTTTAATTTCATTGCTGAGGGAGCAAGCTTCCCTGGAGGCCCCTCCCCAGATGGCTGGCTCCTGCCCCATCCGTGAAAAGCACTCCTGGAGGAGTCTAGCTCAGCCAGCCCAGGCTTCCTGGGGGTCTCCACAGGGTCCTCAGAAGGCAAGCGCTAAGCATGTAGCCAGATAGACAAGGCAGTGAGGGTCAAGCACCCTGGGGTGTTATAAGATCTAGGGGCTCAACTCCACTTGTGTTTCTGTCCTTGGGGGGCATGCAAGCTACTCCAGGCCTCCTCATGGGCTCTGGGGGACAGAGATGCCCTCATTGGTCAGCCGTGGATCCCAGCATTCCCAGCCTGCTTATCCAAAGAGCAGTAATTCCTGGGTAGGGATAACTGGAAGAATCAGGGCCTTATGAGGAAGACGGGAGTCTTCTGCCCATCAGTAAGGAATGAGATTTGGCCTGTATTCTAAACAGGGCACAGGGATTTCCAACATCACACTTAGTTCCTGAGACAAAGCGGGACCCAGCACATTCTTGCAACAGCCAGTGAGGACAGGCCACCTTGAGATCAACAAGAAACAAAGCCGGGGGTCCAACCAGGGGGGGGTCTATATAAAGCCAGAGCCTCATGTTGCCCCCAAGATGTGAGTGATGCAGGCATCCCTCCAGCCAGTGGCCAAGTTGGCCCAGGTGTGCACCCTTGAAGTCCCACACAGCACCACAGATGACGTCCCCAGGGTCCCCTCCCTCCAGGCCCCTTCCCAAGCCAGCATTACCAGTGGCTGCTCCTAGGTCCCTCCCTACCCACCTGTTTCTCACTCATAAGAAGGCTGAATTCTTGTCTCTACCAAGCCCTTCTGGGGAGAGGCCTGACCTCCTGTACCAGTGCACCAGTGACATGGTACAAACTGTGTTTTGATTGTCCTCTGCTCAGAAGACAAGAGCACTTATGAGGAGCTGGTGGTGGGCAACCAGTGACATCCTGCTTTATAGCATTCATTTCTTATTTTTCACTGTGCCTTTTCCCACTGTTCCTCAAACTGTCTTCTCTCCCTCGGTCTCCAGCCAGGACCTCTAGTCTAGATATGATCAAGGAAGCAGGATGTCAGGGCTTAGTGCTACCCTATCCCCCTGGAGCACTTATTGAGTTCTAGAAGGTTCTGCCCATGCGTGGATTCTAGACACATCCATGGTAACACACAGCATTTCCCTTGGGCCACGTCAATAATAAATAAACACCAGCAATACATGCCCCTATTGAAAAAACTAATTTTATGCAGCCTGCAAGAGTCCTAGGTATCTGTGTACTTCTCACCAGACCCAGCATCCTGAAGGGTTAAGGCTCTCGGTCATATTACCAGCAACCCACAGGTGTAAGGGGAACACATGGCAGCAAGTTCTGACCAGGGGAGGCCTCGTAGAATCCCTGAACACTGCCCCACACCTTCCCCATACCTCCAGCTCTGCTCCGGGGCCAGGCCATCAGCTCTGTCCATACCCACAGTGCCACCGACTTAGCTGAGCAGTGCCACCTCACACAGCCTTCAGGGACTGGGTGGGAAAACCAAGGCCCTCAGGAGATGGACATCTGGGTCTGGCTAAATTGGTGGAAGTGGGGGGGTCACCATGCCATCAGATGCCATCAGAACGGGGGCATCAACAGAGACCAACCCCAGGCCAACTAGTTTCTCTGGCAACAATAAAAGATTCTGCTTGCAAAACATAACATCCTCAGTAGGCCAGGCACTTGGAGATGGAGGGGCGGTTCTACCCCTTGCTAGTCTGCACCCCCTGACCTGTGTGCATGCATGTGGACAATGCACACATGTATGCATGTGTGTTATACGGTGAGGGCACATGTGTACATGTGTGCACTCTCTGATGTGCATCTCATACAGTGTGCATGTGTGTTATACGGTGAGGGCACATGTGTACAGGGTACACTCTGGTGTGTGTCTTATACAGTGTACATGTCTATTACACGGTGAGGGCACATGTGTACATGTGTGCACTCTCTGATGTGCATCTCATACAGTGTACATGTCTGTTACACGGTGAGGGCACATGTGTACGTGTGTGCGCTCTCTGGTGTGTGTCTTATACAGTGTACATATGTGTTATACGGTGAGGGCACATGTGTACGGGTGTGCGCTCTCTGGTGTGTGTCTCATACAGTATGCATGTGTGTTATACGGTGAGGGCATGTGTGTACATGTGTGCACTCTCTGGTGTGTGTCTTATAGAGTGTGCATGGGCACTCTGAGCAGTATTGCATGTGTGTGCATGATGAGTGCACTGTGTAACATGTGCATTCATGTGCATGTGTGAATGTATTTGCAGGAGTGTGTCTGAGCGCTCTTGGAAGGCCCTCTGACCACACAGGCTCCACAGACCCTAGGCCTCAGCACAGACCATGACTAGGGTCTGGGACCTGAAAAGCACCCACCCAGGCACGGCCATGGCCCAAGAAGGGTGTGAGGACCATCAGAGACCCTCCCTAGGAAGCTTTGGGGAAGGACATCTGTGCCCTTGCTCATGGAGCTGTCCCCTGTTCAGAGCTCAGTAAGAGAATTTAAGAGAATTTCAAGTTTGTGCCCAGATGCCCCCCATCCACACTCTTTCCTGAGCCGCCAAAGGCAGATACTTTTCAGAGAACAGATTTCTTTAGAAATTCTCTTAAAACACGGGATTTAAGCTGACTCGCAGAGTCCTGTCCCTCTGGCCCTGCAGGCCGGTCTTCAGCACGGGCTCATTCCTGCCTGTCATCACGCTGCCCCCGAGTGGCCACTCTGAGATGGCCACATGCCTAGCCAAACCTCTTGGCAAACAGACAGGTGGCAGGTGCCCAGCAGTCCCCTTTGGACCGCATCTCCTCCTGCCAGGTGCCCTGCAGCCGCCAGAGCCTCCAGAGCATGGCTTCTGAGGGCAGCCTCTGCCACCCTGTGTAATTCCACGCCCCACTTATCAGAGAGCTACCCTCAGATGTCCCACCTTCATCTCCCCCCACAGGCTGAGGGAGAGCCTTCCCCTGGCTCTTTGATCCTTTTACCGCTGGTGCCTGCCTCTCTCATCTCAGAGGAGGCCCTGGCCTGGTGTGTTAACCATGCGTGTTGGTAGGTGCCCCCATGCTGGCACAGACGAGCAGAGACGTGGCATCCGGCATTGTGAGCCGCCTCTCAGGTAGGAGGGCAGGACGCATGGCAAAGGTTTGCAAATTCCATGGAGGATGTTTCCCTGGATGGGTGACCAGTCCTGCCCCGGTGTGGGAGCCACTGACCTTAAGTCTCCCCATCTTCCTGGCCAGTGAGCCTGTGAGTGTCTCTGGGGACCTTCTCCTCCTCTCCCCACTGTGGTCCCCACCCATCTGCCACCCCTATGGGCCAGAGGCCTCAGTCTGGGGACGGCTCTGCTTGGAGAACTTGGCTGTCCCTCACCCAAACTCCTGGAGGAGAGAGGAGAGGAGGCGTGGAGAGTGACAGAGAGTATCTATCTCTTCCTAGGGAAAAAAGGGTCACCCCCTCCCTAGGCTAGCTGTGGGGGTCGAGGATGGGTGGAGTCTGTCTCTTCAAGGATACGTTACTTCTGGGGAAGGACAAGAGAGATGTGACAGGGAGCCGGTGTCACTTGTACCTGGGATGACCACGTCCTACTGTGTACATTTCAGCTGCCCCCCACCCCCGGCTCGGCAACCCTCGCCCCCTCTTCCACCAGCCACCAGCCGCCTCCTCCAGCCTGGCTACTGTCCTGTTTCCAAGCTCAAACACCACTTAGGTTCCAGCCCATTAAGTCTAGAAGTTTCTCTACCACCCACTCTACAGGGGCACGAGGAGGTTTCGGTCCCTAGCAGATAGAGGTGGCGACCCAACCCCCGTGGGGATCTTTCTAGCAAATCCAATCTTCACGCCCACCATGTACAGACAGACACAGGCAGCTGGGGACAAAGGGGACAAGAGTGTTGGAAGTGCAGTGTTCCCCTCCCCCTCCCCAACTCCTGCTCTACAATACCAACAATAATTCCCCATCACTCAGCTTTTGAGGGTCCAATGAGGGTCGGTGGGTGTGTAACAAATGGAGAAATTAATGCTGGAGATATGAAGGCTTGGAGACCTCAGAGGCGAGACCCCCCCCCAAAAAAATCTATGGCTGGATTTCTCCATCACAATCCCTCACCCCCCTGAGCCCCCTCTCCTGGACTTTGAGGTGCCAGAGTTCGCTTCTGCTCTCCAGAGCATCTGAGAACCCTTGAGGGAGAATCTTGGGGTGGGGAGCCAGCTGAGGCCCACAGGCTTTGGGGTTCTCGCCTACTTTCAAAGGGCCTGGAGACCTCACCCATAACATAGCCCTCACCTGTCCTGCAATCTAGTCCTTATTCAGGCCAATGGCAACATCACATGTGGGGTTCCTAAAAAGCCACCCTTTTTAAGGGGGGCTTTGTTGTATTCACAGTGCATGTGTGGCCCCCACCAGACTCTCAGAAGCTTGAACCACTGGGTGAGCCTCTGACCCAGCCGACCCTGAAGTACTTCTCCCAGAACTTCCCCTTCTGTCTGCCAGGAGCAGGCTCTGGATAGGCACAGGCAGTGGGGTACACCGACACTGGGAGCACCCCATAGGGGCTGTGGCTTCTTCAGACCTCAGAGTCCCCTCCAGTCCTGCTTCCTCCCTAGCTCCCCCTCCTTGCTCCCAGCCAGTCCCTGCTGGGTCCCCCGTGGAAATCTCTCTGGCTTTCTTTGCAAATTCTCTCCTCCACTCACTGCCAGCCTCTTTGCACTGGTGGCCCGTGCCTGTGACACTCCACCAGCTCCTGCCGTCTTCTCTCGGACCAGCCCTGGTTGGTTTCCCTGGACAACCTTCTCAACTCCTCCTCTACCCTCTGCCCTTCCCAGCCTTCAGCCTGACCCCAAGCCCCCAAGTTCCCCCAAAGGCTTTGCCCCCCATACCTGTCTGCTTTCCCTCTCTCCTCCACCTCTCTCTGACGCAGAGTGACAAGCTGTCTGGAAGCCATGCCTGAGGGGTAGAAAGGTGGATTTCTCCCAACACACCTGGTTAGGGTTCTGCCTCCTTCTTGCAACTGGAGAGAAACGTGGGAGGCACCCTAACACCCCAGGGCTTCAGTTTCTGCCTGCTAATAATAATGGGTGTCATAAGATCTACTCCTTGCGTTATTTTCAAGTTCATGACCAGCCTTGCTGCTACTTTGAACCTACCACACGGTGCAGGGGTCGAGAGATGAGGTCCAAACAGACACGCATGGCTGCATTGTGAACATGTGTGTGCACATGGGCGTGAGCTGGGGTAGGGGCACGTGAAGATACCAGGTTTCCTGCTTGGCATCATTAGACGTGAGTTTGGGGTGACATATCCCCTCTTGGACCTCAGATTCTATTTTTTTTTTGGCTAGACAATGCGCCATTTATTCACTAGTACATTTTTTTATTGTCCATAATGAGTTACATTGTTTAGTGGGCCAACAATGAGTTATTATCCCCAATTCCTCGTTGCCCCCTTCCCCATCCCCAATCAGCTGGATATCCTCCTCCGTGAGTCGTCTGGTTCAGTCCTTGTGGCAGGGGACCATGGATAGCCTAGTACTCAGCCTGGTTCTCCTGGCCCAAGTGTGTTGTTACTGAGGGGTGCCATACCTCTGGATAGTCTCCCCCACCACGGCTCTCACAATCTTTCCACCCCCTCTTCCGCTCAGTTCCCTGAGTCGTTGTGGAACCAAGAAAGGAGCACTTGTGCAATGGAGGAGCCTGGGCCTGGGGGAGACAATCAACAGCTATTAAATTTGGCCAAATATTCCATTCAGTGAGGGGGAACCCTTGATTGGAACTGGGGATTCAGGGCGATTTGCACCGGATCCCATACTCTTGGGCTCCCAAGAAAAGATGCACTATGCGAGCGACTATGATTCTATTCTAAAAATAGAATCTAGGTAATCCAGAATGGTGTATATTTGTTAACTGATACTGATCTCACTCTCCGATGGAGATTGTGTTTGCATTTTTCAGGATGCAGGAGCTGTGGCCCATAGACCAGGACCTCAGATTCTTTAGAGACAGATGCTCCCAAGCTCCTGGTGGCCGAGGTTGTGGAGGACATGTGCTGCCCTCTGCTGGAGACCATTAGGATGACCCCAGAGCAGGCTTCCTACTCTAGGTACCCGTCCCTCAGCATGGCCGGGTTCTCTGATCTGTGTTAGTCTCTCCATTTTCCCCGAGACCCAGAAAAGATCAAAGCGGCCCTGCCACCTCTTTTGACCCTCTGAGTGCTACAGAGCTGGGACAAAGCCAAGCCCAGGACCTGGCTGCTTGCATGTGTGTGACCATGGGTCCCTGTGTAGGCTTCATGGCTGTGGGCTCTGCTAATCTGAATTCAGGGTGCTTCTCCTGCTGGGCCAGGGCAGGCTCGCCTTTCCCAGGCTCTTGTGATCCTGTAACTTGTCTTGGCCAATGACACGTCAGTACGGGTTACCCCATCCAGCAGTCATTTATCCAACCAGAGCACGGGTCCTCTCTTCCATCTGCCCAGCGTCCTGCAGGAGAACACTCCGTGGTTGGACCCTGGAGCAAGGCCACACTGAGCCACACCAGGCCATGAGGCAGAAATAAAGTGTATTTATAGAACTTTGATTTGGGGTTGTTTGCTACTGAATTCAACCAAACACACACTGACTGATCAGCTCTCACCCCACAGAGGTTCTCTGAGCAAAAGGAAACCCTGGGTGTTATGTAACATATACTTGTTAAACACAAATTAATGAACACGTACATTTCCTGTCCCAGACTTAGACTACCAAGCAAGAGTGCTTGCAAAAGTTACCCTTCAAAGCACAGCAGGTGGGGGGTGGGGAGGGGAGTTGGATTGGCCAAGTGCTTGTCTTGTGAGGCGTTCCCAGTACACACCTAAAATCCTAGCTGGATGCTGGTGCCTACCATCCCAGCACTGGGGAGGCGAGGACAGGAGGATCCTGGGGCTTGTTGATCAGCCTACTTGAGGAGTTCTGGGGCTGTGAGAGCTCCTGTCTTTAAAAAAATGGGTGGTGCCAGAGAAACAATACCCGAGGTTGGCCTCTGGCCCCCACGCACAGACACACACACACACACACACACACACACACACACACACACACACACACACACGACGCATACACAGGAAGCTAAGGTGTGAGCAGGAAGGTTAACAGAGCTCCAGGGTAGCTTTCTCAAACACTGAGATCTTTCATGCAGACTGATTTGGGAGTTTGTATTTCAGGTT
>PVHP010052550.1:0-11063 GCA_004024765.1 Zapus hudsonius
ATAACCACAGTCATTCAATCAACACAGGATAGGCCATTGAGACAGAAACCAGGGATTTTCGACACAAGGACCTCTAAGCTCGCAACATTAAAGCAGCCTTATTACTCACCCACCACGACTCAGGGAACTGAGCGGAAGAGGGGGCGGAAAGATTGTGAGAGCCGTGGTGGGGGAGACGGTCCGGAGGCATAGCACCCATTAGTAACAACACACTTGGGCCAGGAAGACCGGGATGAGTACTAAGATATATAGGATCCCTTGCCACAAGGACTAATACAGACAGCCCACGAAGGAGGATATAAACTGATCAGGGATGGGGAGGGGGGGAATTGGGGAAGTCGGGATAACAACGCATGGTTTGCCCACTAAATAATGTAACTCATTATGGACAATAAATATTAAAAAAAAAAAAGAGTGTGAGGCCCAGCAAACATAAGACCCTCTCATTGGAAGATAAAGATGACATCAGACTGCCTACTGGTATGTTTGCTTGCCTGAACTCTTTAAAAAAAAAAAGCTATGCATCCTTCTTCAGAATTAAACATTCTCCTTCCAATACTTTGGAAGATGTGGATATTCTTGAACCCTAGACTCATTTTTAACAATCACCAGGGCTTGCCTCTTATGTCTCTAGGACTAAGAGTCTTGGGTGCTTATCCCCAGCCAGGAAGGAGCACCCCACTCACTGCCTTATTGTGGTGGCCCTGGGGGTAGAAACATATCTCATCCTTGGAACCAATGGAAGCCTGAAATCCAAACTAAATTGGCAACTTATGTGTGTGGTGGGGGTGAGGGGTAGGGGAAGACCTAAGCAAAGCACCACTGTGACCAAGTAGCTTAGTGCATGAGCCAAGGCAGGAAATACTGAGTTCAAAGTACTGCTTTGGTAGTTGGAATACCCCAGAAAGTTGTGTCAGTGTGACTGGGATGCATATTAATTATGCATCACATTTAAATGCAGATTCCAGGGAGGAGAGATAATCATTTGGGTAGAGAGCAAAAATCCTCAACAGGGAAGGTTGAGCCTGTAATCCGGACACCACAGCCACAGGACAGTTAGGTATGGAGAAGAGGGCACAAAAGGACTAGAATGAAATGCCTCCAGGGTTTATGCTAAACTTTGGAGGGAAAACCCCCAAACATAAGGGAAAGAAAGGACACTTGATTAACTACTCATCTGGACCCAGAAAGTCATTCTTAAACCATTTACTTTGGCTAAGTAGATGGTTCAATGAAGATTGAGTGTCAGCTTCTTTTTAATATAAGTATACCCTTAAGACAAGAGATGTTAAAAATTACACTTTGTAGCTGATATTTTGCCAGACATAGCAAAAAAAAGTTGCAAAAGGTTGAAGGTTCAAAAGACAAAAATCTAGAATTATTGAGAGAGGCACAAAAGGTTTACTAAGGAGTGATGAAGAAAAACAAAAACAAAAGGCATAAATCATGCTGATTACTATTCACCAAACTGATGCTGGTTAACCAGGAGCAAGGAACCCAAGACCCAGGCCTCTGAACAGAGGACCTCCCATAGCATCAGGACACAAGGGACACTTGCAGAATGAGGAAGAAGCATAGATAATGCAGCTGCATAGGGTCACGGCCAAGATGGGTTCAAACTTTGTGAGTTCCTCTTTAAAATTCATTTATTTTCAAGGTTCTCTACAGTCTTGCTCCCTTCTGATGAAACAACCCCTGGTAACTTAACCTAAGAAAAGCCATCTTGGCATCTCAAACAGGCCCTACCAGATTGAAGACTAACATGTGGCAGAACTCTCAAAGGGCAAGAACAACTCCATCTTGATGCTCTGTGTGACCTCTTACAACCAGAGGAAGCTAAGCCTGTTTTAAGGAATGAAATGTCACTTACCAAACTCCCCTCTTATCAGCAACTGTGACACAAGACAGAAGAGTTTCCCTGGCTATTGCTTAACACATTCTTCTGCTGCTTGTTGGTGCCAGGGCTGGTGATGAAGTTCTTGCTCTTCTGAAATTAGCTCTCATCTTTGTGAGATTACTAAACTATTAAATTGTAAAACAAAATCTTATGGCTTTTCTGTATAAATATGGGCCTTGTGCAGCCCTGGGTAATAAAGACTCCTTCCTTACTGCCTTTGTGGTGTCCGAGTGGTCTCCCTGGGTCCCTCACTGGCCATTTTGGTGTCTGAGTGGTCTCTCTGGATCCCTCACTGGCTGCACTATGACACTGAGCAATCTGCTTCTTTCCCTGAAAGCTTCTCCCCCTCTAAGGCTTACTCCTACGGGTAGAGGAAAACATGAACTGAACTTTGTTTTCCTTTCTGGGTTAAGTTTCATTTTCTTCTTGCATGGACACAAGGAGCGAAACAGAGGCGCTTGGTGTGTTTGTGGCTGCTGCAGCTGCTGGCATGCTATACAGATTTGCACAGGTCCCTGCTCTGTCTCCGACCTGCCTCTGTTTTCAGGGCCAGAGCAGCTGCCCTTCCCACATCAACTGCTCTCCGAGATACAAAGAAAAAAGTGTATGTTGCTTTACTTCAAACTGTTAGTACCAGCTTTGACTTTAAGAAGAGTCATACTGTTGAGAGTATAAATTTTATTTTATCTAAGTTTTTTTTGCATTATTTATCTGCAAAGGGAGAGACATAAGAGAGGAGAGAAGAGATAAGAGAAGAAAAAAGGGGAGGGGAAGAGAGGAGAGGAGAGAATGAGAATGGGATGGGTATGTCAGGGACTTTTGCCACCATGAACTAACCCCAAATTCATGAGCCACTTTGTGGTTATGGCGTTATGTGGGTACTGGAAAATGGAACCTGGATCTTCAAGCTTTACAAGCAAATCTGAGCCATCTCTCTGGCTCCTAAATACAAGTTTTAGCTTAACCCAACTTCCTTTCATTCCCCTGATGTTTTGAGTTTTTAAGTAAATTATATATAGCATTTGTATTCATTTGGTTTCATGACTTTTAGTAGGATATTTCCTTGAAAAACATGTTTCAGATAAATGCCATGAATTTTACAAGAGGAAATATTGTTAAAAAGCCCACAAGGTAACAGGAACGAGCACATTCAGAAACTGGGCAACTGAGGGGGGCCATGCTTGATCTGGTCCAGGTCCATGCTTGTGGATGGCGTGATTGCTGAAAAAATGACTGGCTGCTGTTGTGAATTTCCACCTAATTTTAATTCACTGCTGACAGATGTTCAACTCCTCCTCTATGCCAGGGTAAGGTAGAGACAGAGAAAGACAAAAAAATAATGACTGTGTAGATTTAAAGGAGGAACCAGCAAGTAGGCGACAGGCAGGAATGATGTCGGACAGAGATTAAGAAGGATATGAGCATGAGGATAGATTCCTGGTAAAGAAAGATTTTTAGATTGTATGATTTTGCCCTGAGGAAGGAAGGAAGGAAGCAAAGAAGGAAGGAAGGGAGGGAGGGAGGGAGGGAGGAAGGAAAGGGAGAGAAGGAAGGAAGGAAGAAAGGAGGAAGAAGGAAGAAAATAAGGTAGGAAGGAAGGGAGAGAGGGAAGGAAGGAAGGATAGAAGGATAGAAGGAAGGGGGTGGGAAGTTTATCATTTCAGTTTAAAAAAAAACCAAATTACCTGGTTTCATCCATTGTGACTCGACTCCCCAGGTCTTGATAACCTCTGCCTCCTCAATTTATAGCTGTGTTGAAGGACTCAATTCTTAATGACTGAGTCATTCTATTCAACAGCCCTTCAACTGGAGGGAGCATGCTGCTCATCATTACCAGTTGGGAGACCAGCTGCTGATAAGAAGCAAGAACAGCAAATTGGAATCCATCTGGGAGAGATCTTTCTTTGGTGCTGTTAACCACTCATAGCACTTTGGGAACAGCAGAGGAATGGTGGATGGTGGACTCATTACGCACAGGTGAAGCAATCGACAAAAGACTCTCTGGTGAAGAAGAAAGCAGGCCAGTCTACTGTACAAAGGCATCAGGAGAACTCCTGAAGTTGCCTCAGAAAGACTTCCCTTCCCTGGATGAGCTTAACACTGCCCTGCGCCTGTGGCAGCATATGTTAGTGTAGTGTTTGCTATTCTCTTTATGATTTTTCCAATTGCTTATATTCTGTCTTCATAAGCTGAGTCCCTGTTATTTTTAACCAAGAACCAGTCAGAATGTTAATTAAGCTGTTATTAATTTGATTGGTATGGGATTAAATTACAGAGAACTTAGTGACTAATGTAACTAAGGCAACTTCTCAGTATCTGTTCAAGTTGGTGCATGTCTAGTTTTTAAAATTTTATATATAACAGTCTATTTTATCCTATGGAAACTTAAAGGGACACAGAAAGAATGGATAAATACATGTGTGCTGAGTTTTACCCATGTGCAGACACCTATCCTCTCCTCCGTTCCCTGGCAGAGATGACATACGGTGGTCTACCCTCTATCAAGGAGGAATTTATACCCCAGGGATCTACTCTCATCCTACAAGCTGTCTTAAGATAAACTTCCAAGATAAGGGGAGATGCCCAAGGAACATTTTATGGGCTGAGAGATTATATATCAGGAGGGAAATATCAAATGCAAGTCATGGGGCTGCATCTTTTCAAAATTAATAACTATACCTAGTTCCCCTCCTTAATTAGAAACTCATAACTACAAAAGCCATACTAGTAAAGTACATGTTAGAGAATTGAAAGACCTAAGATAAAGCCTATTAAGATAAACACAGGATAGGGGAAAGAATGCATGGTTGGAGTGGGTTAAATATAATGTCAGTGCATTAAATAAGAGCAACTGCTATGCTTATTTGACAGAAAGGTCTGAGGCCCATGTGGCCACATTTCTGTCAGGAGGAATCTCAGATGCTGTAGGGATGGAATGCATGATCTTCCTCTTCCAGAATGGAATGGTTTGGGGAAATCAGTCTTGTGAGCCTTGGTCCTTTCTATTCCTGCTCCTGATGGCATAAAGAAAAGACTTCTTATCTATCCGGCCTCCCTTACTTGCAACTGATTTCACCTCTTGTCTAGAAAGGTCTGGGGAGAATTTTCATTTCTTGGAAAATGTGTCTGGATATGACAGAGGCTTCTGTACCTCTGAGGACTGTGAATCCTCATCAACCTTAATGTTGCTGAAGCATCAATGTGGTGGTATTGGGGTGAACCATCACTTGAGACCTCGCCAGCTAGTTGGAATGGGACCTTTTGGAAAGGTCCCATACTGACTGTGCCCTTCACCACCTTGAATGCACTCTGGGCCTCAAACACAGCGGGACCCTCACCAGTTTGGAGTTCCCAAGCCTCACTTACACTGGCACCACTAGAGCACAGACCACAATCATGCACCATGTGATATTTATATTTATTGACCTGTTTGATAATCCACAGTAATCTTGGGTGAGTCTCTGAGCTTGCCTGAAGAAAGGATTGACAAAAGGAGGAGACCTCTTCTCCAGTTGGTGGGCTGTCCAGAAGGGGACTGAATATAAGGAAGCTTGAAGGGAAGGGAACCTCTCTTCCTTCCTCCCCGGCTGCTGGCACTTGTTTGTGACTTGCACTCGCATCCTGCTCTACTACCCTTCCTGGACATCAGAACCCAGTTTGCTTGGCCTCGCATAGTGGACTGAAGAGCAGCTGCTCCCCAGGGAGCCATCAGGCCTTCTGGGCTAGATTGGGACTGCTGAGGCCTCCAGCCACGTGGACTGAACAGCTACTGGTTCCTTCACCTGTAGGTCTGCAGACTGCTATTTTTGGACTGTTGTAAGCTACCCCAATAAATTCTCCTTTTACTACATTCCATTCTACCAACTCTGCTTCCTCTAGAGAACCCTGACTAATACACACTACTTTTCACCGGTCTGGAGCACACTGTACAAACTATGCCGGAGCCCAGAATGCTTGTGGCCCAAACATGCTGGTCCCCACACCTGTCTGGGGGGCACAGGTCCACTAACATTGGTGGCCCTAGAGCTCAAGTCTCGAAAACACAAAGCTGTTCACCAGTCTGCATTACACCTGCCTCAAACACACAGTGCCCCTCACCTGCCTGGAATGCATTGGCCTCAAACACACCTTGCCCCTCACCAACTTTGGGTGCAGAGACCCTACACACACGGCCAACACTGGACCCAAACTCACTGTGCACCTCCTCACCTGCCTTGGGTGACCCAAACATGCAGGCACCCTGAACACCCCAGCTCCCTGACTCACAGCACCTCTCACCTGCCTTTCTTCTTCTTATTATTATTTTTACTCTGTGAGGCTTTGTGAGTAGAGAGTCCCTTCACTGCTGTTTTGCTCATCCTGACTCAGTCAGGGCCAGGTGTGTAGTTCTTCCCTGCCAAACACTGGAGCTGGGTGCAGCCAGGGCCAATTCTCTTCAGGGCCATGGCTGGAGACCATTTTTTGACAGGGGCTGTGACTGGATGCCATTTTCCACAGGAGCATAAGCCTCAGCTGGAGGCACTTCTGGCTGGTTGTGTGACTGACTACTCTATCCTCTGGGACTTTCCTACTCTGCTGAGGTTGAAGTTTTCTTGCACCCCTTCCTTCACTTTTCAAAAGAGTATATTTTGTGATTGTTCTGCTCTACCTCAGGCTGCTTTAGTGTGGTGGCTATAGCACCACCATGTTAATGGAAGTCCTGGGCATTCCGAACTTGCTCTTTTTTTAATTGTATGAAAGGGTTAATTTTGTCTTACAGTCTTGAGACTCTTAAAGATGAAAGAAAGAAAAGATGGTGGAACAGTGTCAGGGGCGAAAGCCTTTGGGGGCCTTTGGAGGCACACCATGGCTTAGTCTTGGACAGCACCTGACAGCCTGCCAAGAGGGGCTTGGCTTAATTAGTTTCAAGAGGTAGTCCTGATTAGGCTATTTGCACATCTTGCCCACAGGTTCTTATCATAGACCAATAAACAGCTCCCTGATTGGCAAGGAGCTCTCTCTATATATTCTGTAGCATATCTGCAGGAGGTATGAGGTATGAGCAATGAGACCTGAGAGAGCAATAGAAAATGCGCATTCTTCCACCCATAAGTGGTGAGTGTGTGTTTGTGTGTGTGTGTGTGTGTTTTATCATTGCCCCCGTGGGCGGTGGGCAGTGACAAGTGGTGCCGAAACGAAACGAAAGGGAAATGGAAGGGAAATGAAAAGGAAACTAGAGGATCCAATAAAATTAACCTAGGTAAGAGAGGTAAAAGGTCCGCGGTAAAAGCGATGGTTATGAGGCTTGCCGAGAGGGCAGCTAAGGTTCAAGGTAGAAGCAACGAGACTAAGAGTGACGAAAATAGAGAATTAAAATTTCTCTAGAAGTGATTATGAGAAGGTTCACTGAAAGTGGCCAAGAGGAAGTGAGGCATGCCGAGAGAGCGACTGAGGTTTGCGGTGAAGTGACTAGAACGGTCACTAAGAGTGACTGAGTTTTGTGATAGAGTGAGAAAGATCGGCCCGTATGGAGAAGTCCCCGGGACTGCAGCCCAGGGAAGGGGGGAACGGACATGCTCTCCTCTAGTCCAAGTAAAAGTGGGAGCAATTTTGGTTTTAATGAGAATAATTCAAGAGTGGTGGTATATAAAAGTTGACTTCTTTTCTGCATGGCATAGAAGAAGGGAAGACGGGGGCAGGACTGCACTCTGTGCGCCCTGAGGCTACGAGACAGATGGGCAGGTTAAGCAAAGAGTTCCACGGACGCCAAGGCTGAGAATAGTATGAGATGGCAGGGAACTTTGGCGGGGAATTCTTAGCTTCTCTCCTTTCCATGAGATGCAATCTGGAGGTCAATGTTTGTTATGGAAAACTGCTCATGTTTTCTTAAAGACTATAGCCAGGCCTGAGCGAGCTGCGTGGTGGCAGCTGTCATGGCCACTCGTGCCCAGGCGTCGCACTTCCGCCCTGTGGAGAAGTGTGCCGAAGCAGTCCAGTCCCAAGGACTGCGTGATCAGCCGGACCCAAGGATAGCACTCCATGGGCCCCAGGGCAGCCAGGCAGGTGGGCAAATTAAACAAAGAGCTCCAGGAACACCCTGCCTGAGAACTGGCTGGAAGCCTTGGAATTCCTTAGTTTTTTTTTTCTCTTAGATGCAAATTCAGCCCCTGGCAATTGTCATAGTCACAGGACCCAATGCTCAGAGCGCTATGCTTATGTCAGGAGGTCAGGCTTGGAGGTCTGAGAGACTTAATTTAAATTTATAAGGCTTTTTCTCTGTCTATGGATTTGGTACAAGGAAATCTTTGGTTTGGGTTATGAAATGTCTGCTAACTATATACAAAAAAGATATTTTTCAGCCAGTCTAAAACGCAGGTTTCCACCTTGTCAGAATTCCAGGTGCAAGCACCCTGGGGATGATCCAGGTGCAGGCCCCTTGGGCTGACAATGGAATAACTTAAGCAAGGCCGAGCCCCAGGGAGAGTTAGCCCCAAGGAGTACAGCCCTTTGTTTGAAGGAAAGGCCCTGCAGGCTAAATTCAATTGATTTGGTTTAAAGCTCTTTTCCTCCCTAAAAGCCTTGTAACATATGAGAAAGAGCGGAGACAGGAGGATGACAAAATGCTTAAAAAATTTCCTCCTTGTGGATTGTGCGAAGGCATGTTCCTAAAACAGATCATGTTGAAATTTTAACTATGATACAGATTTCTGTCTTCCCAGGTTAACCTCGATCAATTTTGAAAATTCTACCAATGGGAAAATTGCCATATGTATCCAAATTTTCAAGGTAACATTCTAAAATAAATGTGAATGCAGCTTGTCTCAGAGATCATTATGTTTTGCATATACTATTTTAAATTGTGCAACATGAAATTATTAGCAGGAGATATCTTATAAACACTATAAATATGTGCTAATACTATATGGGTTGTCAGTTCTCCAAAAATGATATTTATAAAGGTGTTACATATGAGAAATGCCTGTGGTTTCTCTGAATTCTATAAGATATAAAAAACTAAAACATAGTAAAGATAAATATGTGTTGGATGTCAATTTTCCTATGAAAGCAATTACTAGGGCTCATGGACTTAACAAAAGAAAGAGCATATACTTTTGTGCTCCATTGGCTTTTGACTATAGGACAAGAGCTCTTCCTATTGCCAAATCCCAGAAATGGACATATTTTCAATATTTCCTCATAAGTCCATCTTGCCAACAGGTTTATGATAAATGTAAAGGAAAGGAGAATTACATCTTGCGTTGCTGAAGTTCATGATTGTATAGGTAAACTGAGTCAAAGAAAAGACATAATGTTTCTTTTCTCATCTATTTCTCAATGGTTAGAGACATTGTCTGCTATAAATACTATATATTTTCTGCTTGCTTATAAATAAAAAAGAAGGGGGAGAATGCCCCTAGAAAGTGTCTTTCTTAATTTTGGGAATTTTGCAGAAAGGTTAGTCATGGCAAGTTATAAAAGAAGTGACTGTCATAGGC
The DNA here is from genome assembly GCA_004024765.1 of Zapus hudsonius. Classification (NCBI taxonomy): domain Eukaryota; kingdom Metazoa; phylum Chordata; class Mammalia; order Rodentia; family Dipodidae; genus Zapus; species Zapus hudsonius. The sequence continues at coordinate 9,373 of PVHP010052550.1, forward strand.
TGACCACTGCTAACACTGGACCTGATCACCCCAGTTATAGCTGTTGGTTCAGTGACTAAATTGTTTGTGGGTTAAGAAATGCACAAGAGGAACTCTTGGGGTACTCACCCAGACTAGCTATATTTCTTTGTCAAGGACAAACTGAGTTTTTGGGATAGAAGTTGCTTGCTGGTATTGATTTTCTAGGATGGGTTCTCACATCAAAGAGCATTGTGAGTTTTAAGGAGATGGCTCTATTTGTTTATGCTAATACTGCCAGGTGGTCATCATTTGACTTGTAAGGTTTAATTTCAGTCATTGTAGTTTCTATCCTCCTATTAGATAAATGTGTTGGAATAACTTAATTAAACTAACAACATTGGTTGTCACAGATTTTCCTTTTCAAAAATTTGACAGGATTGGACACTGCTTTGTTTTGTTGCGGATGATCGCAGAGTTTCCATCTAAGATATTATTTCAACAATTATCTCATTTTATGTACTTGAACTAACTCTTTAAGATATTCCCTACTCCAGGGTACAAGTTTAGAATGCTATTAAGTACAGTACTGCGGATACCTCAATATATTTCAGTTCCTGTGGACGTCGGTTCTCCTCATACATCAATTGCAGTTCGTAAAAAGATTTTGGAATAACTTCTGTCATCATTGCTGCAATAGCCGTTTCAGCTATGACAGCAGTTGTAGCTGTTGCTTTTGCTACTTCAGTTTCTACAGCACAGATTCTCAATAATCTTTTTTCTGCGGCTGACCAAGCTCTGAACATACAGAATCAATTAAATGGACAATTTAAAACTGGATGTATGATTTTTGATCAGCGAATTGTTCATGTGCAGGAATGACTTGGTATCGTTGGACAATTAATGACATTGTGATGTGTTTGTTCTATTGTATTTGTTCTATTGTGGGACTTTGTATAATTGATGTTTTGCAGCAAAAATGCCTAAACAGCTGTCATATATGTTAACTAGTCATTGGACTTATGAGTTTAATCTTTATTGCTAACTTATGAGTTTAATAACCTAACCCAATCCTTATTGCTAAAGTACATATCCCAACCATAGAGTCTACGATAAGAACTCTTGGTCTGATGTGCATTAACACTTTGCCAATCTTGAATGCGCCAACAACTGCAAGCACAGCTAATTAAAGCAAGCCATGGCAGCTGTGGGTGACTGATCCTCCCCCCATATTTGGCTAAAAATGCTGGATCGGTAGTCAGAGACGGGTAAGATCCATGGAAATACATATCAACCTAAGACAGGGTTCTGACGCTTGGAGGTCAGAATTCCAATGACGGGTAAGAGTGTAATTTGCCATGGACAACCTAAGACAGACATGATCCTGAGCCATTTTTTAATAAAAGAAAAGGGGGATATGTCAGGGGCAAAAGCCTTTGGGGGCCTTTGGAGGCACACCCTGGCTTAGTCTTGGACAGCACCTGACAGCCTGTCAAGAGGGGCTTGGCTTAATGAGTTTCAGGAGGTAGTCCTGATTTTTTTTTATTTGCACATCATGCCCACAGGTTCTTATCATAGACCAATAAACAGCTCCCTGATTGGCAAGGAGTTCTACGTATATATTCTGTAGCATATTTGCAACAGGTATGAGCAATGAGGTATGAGGTATGAGGTATGAGCAATGAGATCTGAGAGAACAATAAAAAGATAATGCACATTCTTCCACCCATATG
>PVHP010052551.1:0-11055 GCA_004024765.1 Zapus hudsonius
TACTGTTTTTAATGTCCTTTTACCTATTGCAATTCAGAGGATAAAATGTACTTTCAAAGAACAATGGATCTGGAAGGGAGGGAAACATGTCTCTTTTCATGAATATTTTAGCTCTAGAGTTATAGTCACCAACTCTGTTTGTCACGTCAAAAATAAGTCTTGAGAGCTAGGCCCCTGGAGTGAAGGTTCTTTAACATGCATCCAAACACAGCCTCAATCTTATGGTCCAGGCCTGAAGAAGCACTTCCTCCTCATGTCAAAGAGAACTTTTGACCATTTTGGCCCAAATGTGGAGAAATCAGCCAGGACACATCCCAAGGAATAGCACCTGAGCAGAGAAACTGACCCAGTTACCTCAGCTGTTACCTCCTTGTTGACTTCAAACACCGTTTGAATTATATTTTACAAATCTTTTTATTGATGGCTTGCATGTTTATAGACAATAAACCATGATAATTCCCTGCCTACCTCTCACTCCCTCGTAATTAGTCTCTATGTTGTTATCATCATTTTTCCCTCCCATTTAAAAGGTCTTATGAAGGAAGTGCTGGGAACTGTGAAGTAATGAATATCAAGGCCATTTTCTGTCTGCAAGATTGCATTGCATTCAGTTCTACCCTTCCTTTGGCTCTTACAATCTATCTGCCACCTCTCCTTGGGCCCAGGGAAGTGTGATAGCAATGTCCCAGTACTGAACACTCTATGGCCAGTTCTCAGCCCTATGGTGACTTTTGAGTTATCACAGTGGTTCACTGATATCTGAAAAGAGATGGTTCTCTAGCCAAAAGTAAGAGTAGCATTATTATACTGGTATGCACATTTAAAAAATGTTCATAAGACATTTTCATAGGCATAATAAATGTATTTAGCTAGACAACAGAAGGCATTACTCTGCTAGGGCTCATGACCTCCCTGACCACAGGCTTTTGACTAAGTCTTTTTAGATCCAAGCATGTATTCTCTTTAGTGGAGTGGGGCTCCAGGCTAATTAGAGAGCAGTTGGTTTCCCCATAACAGACATGCCACTATTGCACTAGCTGGCTCATTTGGCCTGGCGGGTCCGTCTTAAGGCTTGCAAGATCCACTGCTGTTCACCACCATTGATGACTTCTGTCTCCCATAGGCCTGCAGGCAGCCATAGCTTTTTCCAGCTTCCTGTCATCTAGTTAACAGGGAGGAGGTTTCCAGCTTGATTTCTCAGTGACCTGCAGCCCTAATATGTGTGGACTTCAGGAACAGTTTCTTACCATCTCATTCTGTGGGCAACCAAGAGCCTTGGCAGTGGCCTGCACTGTTTTAGGGGCCTCAGGAACTTCCCTAGCCAACAACTCACTGGAAAATATCCCATCCCTGGCAATGAAATTTTCTGCGTCTGTCAACCGAAGAAGTAGATTTCCACATGGCTTATTTTAAACTCCTTGAATTTTGATTAACTCTTCTCCCACCCTTCCTTTACCAATCCCTTCCCGTGACCCCACTTAGTCCATTGCACCCCAGTAATCGGTCTATCTACTTATATACACAGTACCCTCCCCTTAAGTCTCCTCTCTCTTTCCTCTCTTATAGACCCTTTCTAGCTTACTGGCCTCTACTACTGACTTTTACACCAACTCACATACAAATCTAAACATTTGTAGCTAGGATCCTGCCTTTTAATCCAGTCTGCAGGTCTGTATCTTTCGGTTGGGCATTGAGGCCATTGATGTTAAGAGTTATCGTTGAAATGTGTGTATTTATTCTTGCCATTTCTTGATTTTGTAGTTTTTTCCTGTTTCTTTCTTTACTCTCTTATATTACCTATTACTTGAATATGGTTTATTTTTTCCTGTTTTCTCATGTGGGTGTTTTTCTTCAGTCTGAAGTATCCCTTCAAGTATTTTCTGAAGACCTAGCTTTGTAGCCATATATTCTTTTTAGCTTGTTTTTGTTGTGGAAAGTCCTAATTTCTCCTTCAATTGTGATGGATAGCTTTGCCGGATATAGTAATCTTGGTTGACAGTTGTTATTATCTTTCAAAACTTGGAATACATCACCTCAAGCCCTTCTAGCCTTTAAGGTTTGTGTTGAGTAGTCTGCTGATATCCTGATGGGCTTGTCTTTATAGGTTACTTGATGCGTCTTTCTTACTGCTTTCAGTATATTTTCTTTGGTCTGTGTGTTCAGAATATCTGATATTATGAATATCTGAAGGTGAGGGGAGGGAGTGGTATGTGGAAGCAGGATGGGCCCACCACAAACTGGGCCAAGGAGAGTCTAGAAACTCTGCCTCTAGTGGGGAAGGTAGCAATCCAGATCTGCTTGCTGAAGGCTGGTGAACAATCACTGGGCTCTTGAGTCAGGGGCACTGGGGCTGTGTCTACTGCTGCAACCCAGTTGGGGAAGGGGGCCTATGAGGTGGCTCCAAGCCTAAGCAATCAGGTACAGGGGATCCAGTCAGGTAAAGATCTGATCTTGCCTGGGGGAAGGACACCCCAGAGAGGCAAGATCTCTGTTTTAGTTCAAAACTGGTGATCCCTCTGTTGGGGGCTGGGCATGCTGAAAAGCACTCGCCAGGGGGCTTGGGTACAACCCTAGTTATAGACCAATAGATCAGTGTCAGGCACCTGCCAGCACCTGCCAGGGTGGTAATAGGGGAATCGCTACAAACCAACCAGTGGGGATTCCAAGGAGAAAGAGGAGCAAGTAGATAAACCCTGAACACCCCTGAGTCTCAGTAACAAGACACAGCAGAGTCCACAGACAGAGAAGAACTCTGACCTCTATACAATATTACATACCAGACACCAACCCAGAGGACTGGCACTCCCATAACCACAGCAGCTAATGCATCTGTGGTTACAATGATAACCCAAACACTACTGTTACACAGAACACTCATTGCTTACCCAACAAAATCTAGATTGACCACAAGTCAAAAAACTATACCCTTACCCAGATATGGGCAGAAACCAATGAAAAAAAAACACAGAAATTAAAGCTGGAACTCCCCATCCCAGGATCCCTAGTCCCATAATGGAACAGGAAAGTGACAAAGGAGTAGAGATAACAAGAATACAATCCCAAATTGAGAATAATATAACTCCTGACCACGGTTGGAATAGAAACATGAATCAGTTAATGGCTGATATGGAAACTATGAAAAAAGACATAAATGAGATGAAGCTCACCAACATGAGCAGAGACATCAGACTGAATTTAATGGGGAGAAATGTGAATGACTTCAAAAACTCAGTAAGTGAATTGAAGGTGAAAGAATTACAGAAGGAGCTAGACAATCAATTGATTAAGTAGGATGAGAACTTAACCAAACTTAAAAGAGATTTCCAGGAAACATCTGTAAAAACAAAACTAGACTGGAAATTAGATCTCCCAAAGAATTAGAGGCTATGAACAAAAATATCGCAGAAACCAAAAATGAAGTGAAGATTTTAAAAGCCTCCTTTGAAACCATCAGTCAAAGAGTTGAAAACCTGGAGGACAGATTCTTGGACCTTGAAGACAAGAAGAAGGAATTAATGAGGATTCTATAGATTTCAATAAATTTAAGAAATCATGTGAACAAAATATGAGGGACCCATGGGATACCATGAAGAGACCAAATCTTAGGATCATGGGGATTCCAGAGGGAGAAAAATCCCAGGCCAAAGGCATAGAAAATATTTTCAACAAAATTGTTCAAGAAAAATTTCCTAATCTTACAAGAGAAAGACTTGTCCACATACAAGGTGCCCACAGGACTCCTAGCAGACAGGACCTGAGGAGGAACTCTCCAAGACATATCTTAATTAATATGCCAAACATAGAAAGTAAGGAGAAAATACTCAAGGCTGCAGGAGAGAAGAAACTCATTACCTATAAAGGCAAACCCATCAGATTTACCTCAGATTTCTCATTAGAAACCATGAAAGCCAGAAGGGTTTTAAATAATGCTCTTCTTAGCCTAAAGAAGTATGACTTTCAACCTAGACTACTGTACCCAGCAAAGCTATCCCTCATAATAGATGGAGAATTGAAAGTGTTCCGTGAAATAAACCAGCTCTACGATTATTTGAACACCAAGCCGAACTCACCGAAGATACTACAGGAGATATTTCACACAGAAGGGACACACATTCTACCTCAGAAGAGTAATAGAGAACAAGTACAGCAATCAAAATCAGTGTGATAATAATAACAGTACAGGCATCAACCCCCATAAACCCTCCAACATGGTAGGGTTTAAAGTAAACCTCACAGTTATAACTCTGAATATAAATGAACTTAACTCTCCTATAAAAAGACACAGATTACCATAGTATTTCAGAAAAGTGGACCCTTCCATCTGCTGCTTCAAGAAATGCACCTTACCTCTAAAGAGAATAATTCACTAAGGCTAAAAGGATGGAGAATGATTTACCAGGCATGTGGAAATAAAAAGCAAATGGATGTGGCTACATTAATATTGGACAAAATAGACTTTAAACCAAAATCAATTAAAAAGGATAATGATGGCCACTTCTTACTCATCAAGGGAATGATCCAATAAGAGGATATCACTATCATTAACATGTATGCTACAAATCAGCTGCACCACAGTTCATAAAACAAAATTTATTCAAAAAACAAAACAGAAATAGACTCCAACTTCATCATAGTAGGAGACTTTAATACACCACTTTCATCTCTAGACAGATCTCACAAACAGAAGGTCAGCGGAGACATAACAGAGCTGATAACACCATAGACCAGCTAGAAATGACAGATCCTTACAGAACACTCCATCCCAAGGACACAGAATTTATATTCTTCTCAGCAGCTCATGGAACCTTCTCCAAAATAGACCATATATTAGGTCATAAAACATCCCTCAACAAATTCAGGAAGATTGAAGTAGCCTGTGGCATCATATCAGACCATAATGATTTAAAGTTAGAAATTAATAATGGGAGGACCATCAGAAATTACACCAACTATTGGCGATTGAACAATATGCTCTTAAACAATGAATGGGTCATTCAAGAAATTAAAAAGGAAATTGAGAATTTTCTAGAAGTAAATGATAATGAAAACACAACTTACCAAAATCTGTGGGACACTATGAAGGAAGCCCTGAGGCGGAAATTCATAGTGCTAAGTGTCTTCATAGCATAGACAGAGAAATCACAAATCAATAACCTAACCACTCAACTAAAGACACTGGAAAAACAGGAACTGTCCAACTCTAGAAGCTCAAGGAGAAAAGAAATAATTAGTATCAGAGCTGAGATTAATGAACTGGAAACAAAGGAAACAATTAAAAAATAGCTAAAACAAAGAGTTTGTTCTTTGAAAAAAATAAATAAGATTGACAAACTATTGGCCAATCTAATTAAATGAAAAAAAGACAAGGCCCAAATCTACAAAATCAGAAATAAGAAGGGAGAGGTCACAACAGACCCTAATGAAATTGGAAGAATCATCAGAACATACTTCCAAAACCTCTACTCCACAAAATTGGAGAACCTGGAAGAAATGGATGAATTCCTGGATACCTACAACCTGCCAAAGCTTAGTCCAGAGCAGAGAGAACTCCTAAATAAACCTATCACATCCAAGGAAATTGAAAATGTAATCAAGAACCTCTCCCAAAGGAAAAGTTCAGGACCAGATGGATTCTTAGCCGAATTCTACCAAACCTTCATCATAGAACTGAAATGACTCTTTCTGAAGCTCTTTTGAGGTATAGAAAAAGAGGGAAAGCTTCCAAACTCCTTCTATGAAGCTAGCATCACCCTCATCCCTCAAACAGACAAAGATACAACAAGAAAACTACAGACCCATATCCCTGATGAACTTAGATGCTAAAATCCTGAACAAAATCCTCACAAACTGGATACAACTCGATGACAAAAATATTATCCATCTTGATCAAGTTGGCTTCTTCCCAGGGATGCAGTGATGGTTCAATACACAGTAGTTGACTAATGTAATCCACCACATTAATAGACTTAACCACAAAAACCACATGGTCATTTCAATCAATGCAGAGAAGGCCTTTGACAAAATTCAACACCACTTCATGTTCAAAACTCTGGAAAGACTAGGCACAGATGGCTCATACCTCAACATAACAAAGGCAATATACAAAACCTCTAAAGCCCAAATCATACTCAATGGGGAAAGGCACAAGGAGTTCCCACTTAAATAAGGAACAAGACATAGTGCTTGAAGTTCTAGCCCAAGCAGTAAGATAGGAGAAAGGCATAAAAGGATACAAATTGGAAAGGAAGAAGTGAAACTATCTCTTTTTGCAGATGACATCATCCTATATATATCAGACCCAAAGAAGAGTATGGGTAAACTCCTGAAGGTGATAAACTCCTTCAGCAAAGTAGCAGGATGCAGAATTAACACAAAAAATCAATAGCCTTCCTGTATAAAGATGATGTATAAAGATGATATGCATGCAGAAGATATCAGAGAGACTGCCCATTTTCAGTAGCCTCAAAGAAAATCAAATACCTGGGAATATCATTAACCAAGAATGTGAAAGACTTGTATAATTAAAACATTAAGACACTCAAGAAGGAAAGTGAGGAAGATGTTATAAGATGAAAAGATATTCCATGCTCTTGAATAGGAAAAATTAATATAGTAAAAATGGCAATCCTTCAAAAATGATTTACAGATTCAATGCCATGCCAATAAAAATCCCAGTGTCTTTCTTCACATACATAGAAAAATTAATCTCAAAATTTATATAGAGGGGCAAAAGGCCCCAAATCTATTCTAAGTTAAAAAAAAACTTCAGCAGGTGGTATCACCATTCCTGATCTAAAGACATACTACAAAGCCTTAGCAACAAAAAAGCATGGCACTAGCATAAAAACAGACAGATTGACCAATAGGACAGAATTGAGGACCCTGCTCTTAGTTCGAGTAACTGTAGTTACCTGATCTTTAACCAAGGTGCCAACAATGTTCACTGGTGTAAAGATAGCATCTTCAACAAATGGTGCTGGAAAAATTGGATAAATACATGTAAAAATGAAAATAGATCCTTTCTCCATAAACAAAAATGAACTCCAAATGGATCAGGGACCTCAACATAAGACCTAAAGCCCTGAAAACCCTGGAAGAAAAGATAGAAGGAATGCTATATGATATAGGAGTAGGGAAGAACTTCCTGAGCAAACCTCCAGTAGACCAAGAAGTGTAACAATCACTTAACCAATGGGATCTCATCAAGCTTAAAAGCTTCTGTACAGACAAATATACCATACTCAGAGCCAATAGACCCCCCCCCATCAAACTGGGAGATGATCTTTGCCAGCTATAACACAGACAGTCGTCTATTATCTAGAACTTACAAAAAACTCAAAAAAAATCAAATAGTCCCCTCACAAAATGGGGCACAGAGAGTTCACAGAGGTGGAAACACAAATGACCGATTCTCACTTAAGAAAGTGTTCATCATCCCTAATCATCAAGGGAATGCAAATCTAAACTACAATGAGATTACACTTTAGTCATAATGGCAATCATCAAAAAAAATCCAACAGTAGTTGCTGGTGAGGATGTGGGGAAAAAGAAACCCTCATTCACTGCTGGTGGGATTCCAAACTCATCCAAACCCTATGGGAAGCCTTGTAGAGACTCCTAAATAGAATGGATATAGAGCTACCAATGGACCCAGCTATCCCTCTACTAGGCATGTACCCTCAATAGGTCACATCTCAGCACAGAGACATTTGCTCAATTAAGTTTATTGCAGCCCAATTCATAATTGCCAAGAATTGGGACCAAATGTCCATCCCTGGACGAATAGATATCAAAGTTGTGGTACATTTACACAATGGATTTCTACTCAACAGAAAGGAAAAATGATGAAATTTAAAGAAAAGTGGACAGACTTGGAGCAGATATTACTTAGCAAACTCACAAAAGAACAGAGAGTCAAATGCTGCCTATTCTCCCTCATATGTGGTTCCTAACCAGGCTAAGTTTAAACTCTGAGCTAACCTGTCAGGGGACATGAGAGACTGTGAAAGAGGTGGAAGGAATGGGGGGGAGGAAGGGGAGAGAGCACTTATACAATAAGCTAAACCAGTAATGAATTGAAATCATGAAATCCTTACTTTCATACAGTTAGCTCTTAAGGAAGAGGTGGGCATCGTCTGGTAAGAGGGGCCATGAATAGAAGGGGAGGAAGCCTAACCCCATGAAAAATAGATCAGACCTGCAACTCCCAGTCTCAGTCATGGGTTCCTTCCCACACTGAGCTGTTGATCAAAGAGACCTAAAAGGTCCCTAAAACAAGACAGGATTTGGTCAAAGCTCTTGAATACCCACCCCAGGCCAAAGGTAAGATCCTATTGCTGAAGAAACCACAGAAAGTCATTGAACAATACTGAGAGACCCCATGGGATCCAGAATGGTACCAGCCCCCAGAGGGTAGCAAGTGCAGTGCTGGAAGGTGCTGCAACGCTCCCAGGGGAAATTGGTCAATGATATTTGGAGAAAGCGGAAACCACTGATATAAAATGCAGACTGTTACCCTAAGATGGCTGAACACACACACTCCCCTCTAGAAGAGAACAGCGAGCCAAGAAGAGATCACTTGTGCAATAGAAGTGTCAAAACAGGGGGGGGCGAGTAATCAACAGCTTTCAAATTGGTCAAGAAATCCACTCAGTGACAAGGAACCCTTAACTGGAATTGGGACCAAGCGCAAAACCCTATGGGAACCAAAAAAGTTGGGCTCCAAGGAGAAATTCCCATTACCAGAGAACTACAGAGAGGCTAATCCCAATAGAGTCTTGTCAAATTAGAAATGTGTATCTCATTTAACCTATACTGATCTCACTCTCTGATGGAAACTCTGTTTATATTTTGCAGAAGGCAGTGAGAGAGCCATGGTCATTTCAATGCCACCAATGAGCCACAGAAGATGGCTGACACCCCAAGATGAGGTCCCCAGGCCTTTGTATGGACCCTAAAGGATACTCTTCAGAGAGTGGTAGTATAAGCAAGAGACCTATAACCACAGCCAATTAGTCAACCTAGGGTAAGTCAATGGGACAGACATGGATTTCCAACACATCCCAAAGCAGAAGTAGCATCCCTTAAGATCTCAACAATAAAGCAGACTTAAAATTCACCCACCATGACTCAGGGAACTGAGCGGAAGAGGGGGCGTAAAGAATATAAGAGCTATGGTGGGGGGGAATATCCAGAGACATTGCCACCCTCAGCAACAACACACAAAGTGGGAGGGGGGAGAGGACCTGGCTGACTCCTGTGCTACCCATAATCCCCCAACCCCCAGGTTGATCCAGCATACCCACTGAGGAGGAAACCCAGTGTGTTGGGGACAGGGAGGAGGAAAATGGGATACCAACACAATATTTGCCCATACAATGTATCTAATTTTGAATAATAAAGATATAAAAAATCCATCACAGATATACTCAGAGATTTGTTTCCATGGTGATTACTAAGTGTGTCAAGATTAGCTATCACACTTATTTTAGGAAACTTCCATTCTGTGTATTCAGCCATCCTTTGTTATTATGACACTAATTACCATTATAACACTCTTATCAGTAATAAGACTTATTTTTAACAAAGAACTGTACAAAGAAGACTTATTTTTAACAAAGAAGAAAGGGGATCTGGGCTAGGGATATCACCAGGATGACTGGTTGGTTGTGCCCAGCACTCAGTGGTATAACTGCTAGAAGGAGATATTTCTTGGGGCAGATAGAGTGAAAAGAGAAAGAAAAATTGCATGTCATATCTGGTCACAAGTGGCTAAGGGAGAAAAAAGTCTATTTCCTGTTTTGGCAAAGAATTCATAATAGGAGGAAGTGCTGCAATCTTCATCCTGCCCCAGCATCCTGAAACAGATGGTCACTGCCATTCCCAAAACGATGCAGCTTATGTTTCCCACCCTCCCTGATTGTGTCTCCCTCTGTGCACACAGGTCAGGAGTTCCTCTTTCCAGGCCGAGGGAAGAGGTCAAGCTCTGAGGAGCATCTGACAAGCAGGTGGACCTGAGGCTGCTTGCTGAGTCCTGACGGTCCCCATGCACTCACCACCTCCTCCTCCACCCTTCCTGGGGACTAGAGCTAGAGGTCCTCTGCCTCACAACCTGAAGAAGGGAGATGAAGAAGGAACTGGGAGCCTTTCCTTTCTCCTGTTAGCTTCCCATCAGCTGGTCACACTCCTCAGAGCTTCCCCAGCCTCTAAAGCTTTGAGCTGCATCTGGGCACATGAAGAAGCTTGGCTCTCGCAGGCTGCAGACTGGACCTCAGAAAATGCAATGCTTGTGGGGAGGAAGGACTCTTAGAAGGTAGTGGGGTTTGGAGGTGAGCAGATGGAGGGCCCAAGCATTTCAGAAGCCGAGAGACTTTACATGTTAGGAGGGCCCCCACCATGAACTGAGCCCTGCATGTACACCCACAATGGCCACACCGATGCTCTCACCTGGGGACTGGGCTATGCTCTGTGGGGAGAAAGGTGAAAACAGCTGGGTTGGGCACAGGGTGCTGACATGGAGGGAATCTCCTGTTGACCTCCAGCATGGGATCAGATGAACGACCTCACAAGGAAGTGTCTAACAGTCTTCTCAGAGTCCTTGTGGATTAGGACAACCCTCCATGTAGGGCACCTCCTCCAGAACCTTGCTGGGCTTATTTGAACAAAACATTCTGCTGGGAGCATTGATCAGACCAGATGAAGTAACACTGGCCTTCTTTTTCCCATGGGATCACTTTGATTTCGTCCATTAGGTCTTTCAGCTGGGCGTCCTGCTCAGCCCCTGCACCCTGTTCAAGCCACAATGGCACTGCCCTCACAGCACATCCAGCTTGGCCAGGCTCTGATTGTTGGTCTCGCGCACATATTCATCCAAGGAGCCTCCAGCTAGATCTTCCTTCCTGGTGAACACCAGGATGGTGTGAGCCAGGATGCCGGATCCAAAGATCTCCTCTAGATGCGTGACAGCCAGCTGGTCCTCTTCTGTGAACCGGCCCAGCTGAATCACCAGGAGCACCGCGTGGGGCCCCTCTGAGGACAAGTCTGTGGCCTGACAGA
>PVHP010052552.1:0-11016 GCA_004024765.1 Zapus hudsonius
GTTAAAGGGCTTCACTTTTGCAGGGATCATACTTGCTTTATTCGGTGACAAGAAGCTGCATTGGGGCCCATCACCCTCTCTAAAGGTAAGTGCTCTCCTTCCTGAGTATGAGTAAGAAAACCCATGAATCTGGCTGAGTGACCCTCACCCTCCTAAAAGCCAGAACACAGTTAGAGCAATCCTGCGGTTCCCACCAGAAGTGAGAAGGATGGACAGAAGGATTTGGGGGAAGTCAGTGTTTCTTCCAGCCTGAAGGGGTTGTCACCAGCCCTGGCCTTGGAGTAGCATGAAGAACACAGTTTGACCACCCCACAGGTAAGGATGGTGGAGGCCCCGTGAAGGACATTAAAAGAGGAACATCTGATGACACTGTATTTGTTACTTTTCTCATTGCTGTGACAAAATACCCATAAAAAGCACCTTAAAGAGGGAAGCACTTATTTTGGCTCACAAAATAAGGGAAGGCCCAGTAGCAGGAGTGCAAGGCAACTAACTGGTCACACTGCATCCATGGTCAGGAAGCAGAGAGGCACAGGTCAATCATCTCAGCTACTTGAGAGGCCAAGGCTAGAGGATGGCAAGTTCAAGCCTGCCTGGGCTACAGAAAGTTCAAGGGCAACAGGACAGCTTAATGAGAATCTGTCTCACAATAGTAAAAAGAAGGCTGGAGGTAGGACTCATACGTAGAAAACTTGACTAACACACGGAGAACCCTAGGTTCCATTTCCAGCACCACAAGGGGAGGGAAAATAAATAAAAGAGGGAAAGGAAGAAAGAAAAACACTAATCCATACATTGGAGGTTCTTCACCTTGACTTCACCGTGAACTTGAGAAAATATGGTTCCCAGTTCGGTCCCTATCCCTAACTCTGGACTTCATCAATTTGCTAATTAAAAGTAAAAGAAAATTCTTGGATTAAGGAGATGGCTCAGTGGTTTAATGTACTTGCTTAAAAAACCTGCTAGGGCAGGGTTCAATTCCTCAGTACTCATGTAAAGCCAGATTCACAAACTGGTATATGTATCTGAAGCGTCTTTACAGCAACAAGAGACCCTGGCACAAGCATTCTTTTTCTTTATCTCTCTCCCATCCTGTCTGCTTGCAAATAAATTAAATGTATATAACATATATGAGATAGTATATATAATATATATGTGTATTAAATAAAAGAAGGTTTTCTTGGCAAAGACGAAAACCCTGGTCTGTATTTCTCTCTGAAGGGGTAAAGGGATGTCTTGTAAGGTTTTGGTCCATAAAAGGTTCCGTGTTGCTTGTTGGCCCCTCTGCTTAAATGCATGGCTATCCCGGGGATCTCACGCAAGCTGCACATACATGTGGCCTGCTTCATGTAGTCAGGCCAAGTTTGCTGTTTTAATTGACCACCAGCATGAAAAGGTACTCTCGAAGAGGGCATTCATTAGTCAACAAGGGGAGGCCACACTCCCACGTGGTATGAGCTGGCTGTGAATACTAGAGCCCTCAGGTACCCCACAAGGTCCCTCATTTATAGTTCCTGACTAGTCCTTTTGACTCCAACAGACTGGGGGTGGAGGGAGGGAATGGAGTGAGGATGGAGACAGAGATGTGGACAAAAAAAAATCAGAAGGAAAAATCACAAAAATAGCAACAAAACCAGACATCGCCATCATCAGCATCGCTCTTCTTACCGAGGGATTATTTTGTATAGGCACCATTCTGGAATTTTCACACGTGTTACCTGGTTTAATCCCCTCAACATCCCATGTAGCAAGATCTATTGTCACCCCCTTTTTAAAGATTTAGGAGATGCTAGGGCTGCAGGCCCTGTATGAACCTACTCTGCATGACACCACCACCTTGTGGGGCCAGAAGGACACTGCACATAAGAAGTGGAGGCTGAATTGGAGATCTGTGTGCCTGTCGCTCTTGGACCCAACATCCTACTCTGCCCCCAAAATAGGAGGTGCAGCTGCTATTCCCAGATCACGTCTGAGTCCTGACCTTGAGTCTCAGATATTGAGGGAAGAGCTCAAGTGTGACCTGCAGGAAGGGGATGAGTGATTGTGGCTGGGTCTTGGCTTTGCTCAGTGGGGTAATGATAGCTTCTGGATTATGGGTGAGGTTTCCATGGAAACATGTGACCATGTTTGGCACCCATGAAAGCCAGCAAGTGGCATCTCCGATTACTGCTATGAATGTGATGGAGGAATGAAACAGAAACAGGGACCTTAGTGAGTGCACCCTCATGGATACAAATGCGTGGAGCCATCACTCTCTCCCCTGTGCACCTGTGTGCTGGCGTAACAACCCTGAAGAACACCATCGTCATACAGATCCACCCTACACAATGCACCTACACTCATCTTTTCTTTATTTCTTTTTAAATATTTTATTTATTATTAGAGAGAGAGAGAGAGAGAGAGAGAATGAGCACACCAGGGCCTTCAGCCACTGCAAACGAACTCCAGATGCATGTGCCACCGTGTGCATCTGGCTTTCTGTGGGCACTGGGGAAGTGAATTCATGTCCTTCTGCTCTATAAGCAAGCACCTTAACCTCTGAGCAATCTCTCCAGCCCCTCTTTTTTTTTTTGAGACAGGGTCTTATGTAGCCTAGTGAGATGGTTAAAGTTATTTGTCAACTTGACCTGTGTAATTATCCACAGTAATCTTGAGCGGGTCTCTGAGTTTGCCTTCAGGAAGAATTGACAAAATCCTTCTGGGATTTTGGAGAAGGGAGGAGGTCCCTTCTTCAGAGTGAGCCCTTCCCCCCAGCAGGTGGCCCTTCCAGAAGGGGACTAGATATAAGGAAGCTTGAGGGGAGGGGAAGCTCTTCTTTCCTCCCCCTGGCTGCTGGTGCTTGTTTGTGACTTGCACTCGCATCCTGCTCTCTTACCCTTCCTGGACATTGGAACCCAGTTTCCTCGGCCTCACATCAAGGACTGAAGAGCAGCTGCTCCCCAGGGAGCCATCAGACCTTCAGGGCTGGATTGGGACTGCTGAGGCCTCCAGCCACGTGGACGGAACAGCTACTGGTTTCTTCACCCGTGGGCCTGCAGACTGCTATTGTTGGACTGTCGTAAGCTACCCCAACAAATTCCCTTTTACTACAATCCATTCTATCAACTCTGTTTCCTCTAGAGAACCCTGACTGGCCTGAACTCACTATGCACCCAAGGTTGTCCTTAAACTTCCGATTGTCCTACCTCCATCTCCTCAGTGTTAGGATTGCAGGCTTGAGTCACCAGGCCCAGTGATGTGGTGCTATTGATCAAACTCAGTACTTCCTGCATACTAGATAAACACTCTACCCATTCCTCAGTTCAGTAAACACTTGATTTTTTATCAACATATATTCATTGTACAAAATGACATTTCTGTACATTTATATCACATACTTGACCCAGATATGTCCTCTCATGACATTCTTTTGTCCCCTCTACCCCGTATCAGTTACTTCCTCATTGCTGGGACAGAACACCTAATCAGAAATTGTTCATGGAAGGAAAAGGGTTTCATTTGGCTTACAGTTCTGGAAGAGCTCGAAACATGGCAGGAGTGAGAAGTTGGTATCACATCTTCTCCTCAACAGGGAGGAAGTAAAGAGAGCAGGGTCAAGCTGTAACACGTCAAAGACCACCCCCAGTGACACACTTCCTCCAGCAAGGCTCCACATCCTAAGGGTTCCATAACCACAAATAGTACCATGATATCAGTTACCTTCTAGTTGCTGGGACGAAACACATGGCCAGAGCAGCATATGGAAGGAAAGGGTTCACTTCTGGCTTATAGTTGGGAGGTGTACGAAAGCATGGCAGAAGACAGCGAGAGTCACATCTTCTCCTCAGCAGGGAAGGAGAGAGAGTGAGCTAAGTGTGGCAAGCAGAGCTAGGGTATAACACCCCCCAAGACTGCCCCCAGAGACACACCTTCTCCAGCAAGGCTCCACCTCCCAGAGGCTCCACCAGCAGATGATTAAGTATGAGGCTTAATAACACACACACACACATACACACAGCTATGGGGGACATTTTACATTCAAGCCACCACATACCACTTTGCTGAGGACAAATGTTCAAACACATAAGCCTATGAAGTCATTACATTCAATCCCCCACACACACATACATACTGGTCCCCTTCCTTCTTCTTCCCAAATAGATTCTACATATGATAGGAAATATGGGTGTTTCTGAGCCTGGCCTGTTTTGTTACACCTGTTCCCCAGTGCTATCCATTTTCTGCAAATGACATAATGTGTCCTTCATTATGGCTCAGTAAAACTCCACGTGTGTATGTGTGTGTGTGTGTGTGTGTGTGTGTGTAAAATTTTCTTTATCCATTCATCTGTGGATGGATAACTTGGTGGTTCCATATCTTTTATATATACATATTTTTTTATTTATTTGAGACAGTGAGAGAAAAGGGCAGATATAGAGAATGGGCACACCGGGGCCTCCAGCCATTGCAAAAAAAAAAAAAAACTCCAGATGCATGTGCCACCTTGTGCATCTGGCTTTATATGAGTACTGGAGAATTGAACCCAGGTCATTAGGCTTTGCAGGCAAGAGCCTTAATCACTGATCCATATCTCCAGCCCTCCAGATCTTAACTGTTGTGAATAGAACAGAAATAAACAGCCAGGTATAGTGGTGCACACCTTTAATCCTAGCACTCAGGAGGCAGAGGTAGGAGGATCGCTGTGGGTTCAAGGCCACAATGAGACTACAGAGTGAATTGTAGGTCAGCCTGAGCTAGAGCAAGACCCTACCTCAAACAAACAAACACCAGAAATAAGTATAGATGTGCAGGTGTCTCTGTGGTACACTGACTTCCATTCTTGCAGGTATGTGCCCAGGAGTGATGTAGCTGGGTCATATTGGCAGATATGTTTTTATTCTTCTTTGTATTCATGGGGAGACTATTAACAGCAATCATGAGTGTATGGTAAGTGTATGCTCTGTAACAGTGTTCAGGGATTTCCACAGGTTAACTCATCTACATTTCCATCTGTCGTAAGAAATTGCCACCACTGCAAACTCCAGAGTAAGGGAAAGTAAAGTTGTTGTCCAAAGACACATGGTGAGGAAGAGAGAAGTTTGATCCCAGGATTTTTGGCACCAGTGTTTGTGTATGGAGGGGGGAATAATTTATTTAATTTGCTGCATAGGAAACATATTCAAATCAGGTAAAAATAAATAATATTAGAAAAAAAGTATAGAGTGATAGACATCCATGTTCACTTCACCCTTCCCCTTGTCTCGTCTCATGTCTTCTTCAAAACATAAAACCTAAACATCAAATCTGTTGGTGCAGGCTTATTGTCATAAAACTGTCATCCTAGCTACTATGGGAGGCTGAGGCAGGAGGACTGCAATTTCAAGGGCAGCCTGGCCTACAGAGGGAATTCAAGGACAAACCAGGAAATATAGTGAGATGCTGTCTCAAAATAAATAGTAAAAAGAGGGCTTCAGTGTAACTCAGGTACAGCACCTGCCTAGAATCCACAGTGAGGGGCTGTGGGCATCACTCAGTGGTAGATTTCCTGCCTAGCATTGGTAAGGCCCTGGGTTACATTCCCAGTGTCATCTCTAAATGAATGCATAGATGACAGACAGACAGATAGATGATAGATAGACAGACACATACATACATGAAAACAGAGGAGTGAGGACCTCAAATTAAACTGGTGATGCATTGAGAGTAGGTTCTCCAAGGAAGTGACGTGTAAGCTGAGAAAAACGAAGAGTGGGAATTTTCAAGGAGAAATGAGACATGGACAGAGACACACACAAATAGAGACAACATGGAAACAGATAGAAAGATAAAAACACGCTGTCATGATTTGATGCAGGTGTCCCCCACAAACAAATGAATGTGTTCTGGGGAATTGATCCTCGGCTGATGGCAGTTTGGATTTTACAACCTCAATGGAGCTGTGTTGTTGGGGACGGGCTTATGAGGTTATAAGCCAGCTTCCCCTTGCCAGTATTTGGCACACCTTCCTGCCGCTATTTCCAGTGCTGTGGCAGGGGTGATGTCCACCCCTCTGCTCATGCCATCATTTTCCCAACCAGGATGGAGTCTCCCCTCAAGTCCATAAGCCTAATAAACCCATTCCTCCACAGGCCACTTTTGTTTAGGTTCTTTTTGCGCAGCAACTAGAAAACTGACTGTAACACATGCATAGAGAGAAAAGGAGACAGGAAAAAATAGCCCCACATGAGAAATACACAGACAAGAAGAAAGAGAGAAGGGGGAGAGAGACAGAGACAGAGAGACACAGAGAGAGAGAGAGATTGAGAAATAGAGAGAGATGGAGCCAGAGCTTGGTCCTGGTGGCCACCTGCAGCCCTGGCCTCCTAGGGTCTCCACAGTCATGATCCCAAGGTGAAATCATCAGATCCAAACACAGCTTTTCCAGAACTGTACCTCACTCTTGCTTTCCCCTGTCCTGGGAAAACTCCACTTACTCCTGACAGACAGGGAACCCTACTTCCCAGGTGCTCACCAGCCTGAGACCAAGCCTCTGTCCAACCCATCTCCCCTCACTCCCCATTTCCATCCATTGGTCAGCAATGTGGACTCTAAGGGCAAAAATGAAGCCTATGCCTTTCTCTTCCAATACATTTCCAAGGAGAACCATCAAATCAATTACACAATTATGTGTCCCCCTGGACTCCGCATCTCCTACCTGAATCCTGTACCCCAAACATTTCCCACATGGACCCCAGTGTCTCCAACCAGATCCTGGCATCTCCCACCTGTGCCATCCCCCATCTGCACTCCCCCCACGATGGTTATTACGAGGTAAATAACATGTCAGTTCCTCTACCTCTGTGCTTAGCATCCATTGCACTGAAATTACAACCTAAGTCCTAACTGATAGCAAAGGCATTTCTGCTGGGTCCCCTGTCTGCCTTGTATCCCATGAGCACTTTCTCCTTTGATACCCTCCAAATCTTCTCCTTCTGTGGCCCTCACCTGATCACACTCTCTCCTCCTTGTGTCATCTGGCTCCCTGATTATTAAATGTTCTCTCCTCAGAGACCCCGGACCACCACCTTATTGTCTGATCCCTGCGGGTGTTCTTTATTGTCTGTGTGTCACTCACACACACACCTCCACACACACACTAGAATGTCAATCCCAAGAACATGAGGATTTTGCTTATTGTTTTTGCCCCCAGCCTGACTCTGAGCATGAGAGGAGCATGGTTGCCCTTGACTGAGAGAAAGCTGTACACACTGCCGTGCATTGGGATCCTCTAAGCACAGGGCATCTGCCAGAGGGAGAGACTGCTTTCCCAAAATATCTGACTCCAGACTGGGCATGGAGATGATGGATGCCCAGATCCCGCTAATGGGAAACTGAGGGACAGTAAGCAGGTGACCTGGAAGGAAGCACAGGCAGGCCGGTTTTGATGCTGGGGAAACTACAGGCACACAGGAAGGGAGGTAGGGAGGGGATTCATTCCGTGAATGAGAGACTAAGAGAAATAATTCATGGAATGAAAGAACATGGGAAGGAAGAGGGAGGGAGAAGAGAGAGGGAGGAAGGGAGGGAGGGAGGGAGAGAGAGAGAGAGAGAGAGAGAGAGAGAAGTTTGGGGTCTGGGAAATGTTCCCTCCCTGGGTCCCAGGCCTGGCATCTTGGCAGCCTGAAAACTTTGATCTGGAATCCTGTGGCACCTGACTTCTGGAATGTGTCCCCTGGGGGGCAGGCAAGCACAGGCTTAGGCGGTTTATAAACCTCGAGGGAGCCCCTGTAGGAGGCAGCAGACAGCTCAGCTCAGTGGCAGAATCCAGCAGACCACAGGCAGCAGGTGAGAAGCCCTCTCTCTCTCTCTCTCTCTCTCTCTCTCTCTCTCTCTCTCTCTCTCTCTCTCTCTCTCCAATTCTCTCTGAATCTCTGGCTTTCACACTCTCTGCTCAGATCTCTGGAATGCCATCTGTGTGTCATTCATCCCCTCCCCCATGCCCTACCAAGGGTCTATGCCTCCATCCTTCCCCTCTACCTGGTCATAGAAGGCTAGTACTTCCTATAAACTTTTCCTTCCTCCTTCTCCTTTTCTCCCTCTCTCCTCTCTTTCTCTCCCATGTTCTGGGGTCCTGATTGGGGTAGAGAGTAGATCCTGCCGACCCACTCACATCTCAGGGAGGCAGCCAGACATGGTGATACACATCTTTAATCCAAGCCCTCAGGAGGCTGAGGTAGAAGGATCACTGTGAGTCTGAGGCCATCCTGGGCTACAGAGTGAGTTCCAGGTCAACCTGGGTGAGGGTGAGATGCTGCCTCGGGGAGAAAAAAGAAATTCCAGGAAGGCAAGAATCAAGGGAGAGAGAAGGATGGAACAATGTCATCAGAAGTCCCCAGATTCACCCATTCCTGTTTTTATTCCAGGTGTTAAGATGATGGTCATTGCAGGAACTCCCTGGAGCTGGTTCTTAGGGAACCTCATATTTGGGGTCACAGGTATCTGCATGTGTGTGACAGTTACACCTGAAGGAACAGTGTTTATCAATGCTCCCGTGTGACTCAGTGTCCTCTTGCTTGTGTGTAAAGCATTTGTGTGACAGGATGATATGACTGGCACCCTGAGGGTTGTCCATGGCATCCCTCCTACCACAGGGAATCGTGTGTGATGATGGGACAGTGTGTGTGAGTAACCCAAGAGGCAGTGTGCAATGGCGAATGAGGGACAGTTTGTGCTCCCAAATATCCAGCTGACTATCAAAGTTATGAAGAAGCCATGGGAGCAGCAGAAACTAAGCCACTAAGTGGGAGATGGGCCATTGCTTGAGGTCTTCTGGCTGGTTCTCTGATCCTTGGGAACCCATATCGGGGGACTGGATGATGGTGTTTCTGTGTGAATGGGCTGTGGCTGGGTGTGACTGTGGTCAGGCTGTGGCATGGTGACCCATCTCTGAGAGCAGCTGGCTGTGTGTCACTCCGTGTCTGGAAAAATCCTTGGCATGAGTCTATCTATGTGTTTGAGAGAAATGGTATGTAGGTCTGGAAGATGGGCCTGAGACCCCAAATTTACACCCTCCTGACAAATGAATACTTCTCCATGAACCCATCCTGGCTCCAAGACCTAAGTTTACCCCTGGCCTTAATTCCTCCCAAGAAAACTAACCCCATTCCCATTAACCCTGACTCCACCTCTGAGACTTTCTCTCCAGCCCTGCACTGCCCTGAACTGGTCATCTCCAACCCAGACTCTATTCTGTCTGACCACACTCCTTAATAACGCTTCCTCCACCCCTGCAACTGACTTTTCCCCTCAGGACCCTTGAAGCCTGTCTCCAGATCCTCCCCTGCCCCCAGCAGCACTGACGTGCCGCACCCCTGCACTCAGACCCCACTCCTAGGAAGGCTGGGCAAGCCTCCTGAGCCAGTGTAAAGCCAGGAGCGACCCTAGCCTGACCACACCCTTGCATTTAGGAACCACAGTCGGTCCCTACCTAAGGTCCTACAACTGAAGCCCTTGACTACGCCCCTCCATTGAGACCACTCCATCCCCACCCCCATTGGCCCTGGGCCCACCCCCATTCCTGACTCCACCCTCAGGATCCTTGGCCTCAGCTCTCAGCAGCCGTATCATACAGGGGAAGGACTGCGTGCCCCACTCACAGCCCTGGCAGGCTGCCCTGTTCTCAGAAGATGGCTTTTTCTGCTCAGGAGTCCTGGTGCATCCTCAGTGGGTGCTGTCAGCAGCACACTGCTTACAGGAGTGAGTGCAAGGGGTAGGGGTGGGCCTGGGATTATGTCCTTAAATTGGGGCGGGGAGGGTCTAATACCAGGCTCAGCCTGGAGGGGGCGCTCAAGTGACCCCAACTATGACAGGTATGAGGGAAACTGAGTCTGGTTGAACCAGGAAAGTCAAGAGAGAAGGGAAGGATAAGGGGTGGAGCCAGGATAAGGGGTGGGGCCGGGACTAGGGACAGGCTCAGGGTCCCTAGAAGTGGGGTTTGAGTTCTGGGGTCAGTTCTTCAAGGGCAGGGCCATGGCTGGGGTTAGATGCCAGCGCTGTTGCTTTGGAGTGGAGAATGAGCTAGAAGATACTGAAGTCATTATGGAAGGCCTTAATGTCCTGTGGTCCTCAGCTCCTACACGGTGGGGATTGGCCTGCACAGCCTGAAAGCCACCCAAGAGCCAGGAAGTCGGATGATAGAGGCCTCCATCTCCATCCAGCACCCCCAATACAATGATCCTCCTTTCGCCAACGACCTCATGCTCATCAAGTTGAACGAATTAGTGATGGAGTCTGACACGGTCAAGAGCATCAGCGTGGCCTCCCAGTGTCCCATCCCTGGGGACACATGCCTGGTCTCTGGCTGGGGTCGAATGGAGAACGGTGAGCTGATGGGAGCCCACCTGCTCTCTCTGAGGGTTCTCCATACAGCCAGGAGGGACTACTGATGTGTGGTTCTGTGTCCTAGGCAGACTACCCAGCCTGCTGCAATGTGTGAACCTCTCGGTGGCGACTGAGGAGACCTGCCGCGGGCTCTATGAGCCTGTGTACCATCAGAGCATGTTCTGTGCGGGAGGAGGACAGGACAAGAAGGACTCCTGTCATGTGAGACTCAAGGAGGGGGAACTGAGGGGAGTGGGTGGGCAGAAAAGATGTGACCGGGACAGAGTAAGAAATGGACACAGACAGGGAGGCAAAGGGAGAGACACTGGAAGGAGGAGAAAGGAAACAAACCCTGAAATTCAGGAGGCAAAGGAAGAAAGAGACAGGGAGGTAGAAACATGCAGAGAAATACACAGAGCCAGGCTTGTGGTCCGAGCTGCTCAGGAGGCTGAGAAGAATTCAAAGCTCAAGGCTGCCAGGGTAATTTAGTGTGAGCCTGTCTCAAAAAAAAGTAAAGAGGAGGCTGGGGGTGTGGCTCAGAGGTAGAGCTCCTGCCTAGAATCCACAGTGAGGGGCTGGGGGCATGGCTCAGAGGTAGAGCTCCTGTCTAGAATCCACAGTGAGGGCTGGGGGCATGGCTCAGAGGTAGAGCTCCTGCCTAGAACCCACAGTGAGGGG
>PVHP010052553.1:0-11059 GCA_004024765.1 Zapus hudsonius
TCCCCTGTATCCTCACCAGCAACGATTGTTGTTGGTTTTCTTTATGATTGCCATTCTGATAGGGATAAGATGATATCTCATTGTGATTTTGATTTGCATTTCCCTGATGCTTAAAGATGCTGAGCACTTTCTTAAATGAGTCAAGGCCATTTGTGTTTCCTCCTCTGTGAATTCTCTGTTGAGATCAGTACCCCATTTTATGAGGGGGCATTTTGGGTTTTTGTTAATAATTTTTTTGAGTTCTCTGTAGGTTTTTGAAATTAGGCCTCTGTCAGAGTTGTGGCTGGAGAAAATCATTTCCCAGTTTGAAGGGAGTCTATTGGCTCTGAATGTGGTTTGTTTGCCTGTACAGAAGCTTCTGAGCCTGAACAGGTCCCATTGGTTAAGTGTTTGTCGTATTTCCTGGGCTGCTGGAGATTTGCTCAGGACATTTTTTCCCACTCCTATTTCATGCAGAGTTCCTCCTATTTTTTCTTCCAGGGTATTCAGGGTTACCGGGTTTATATTAAGATCTCTGATCCATTTGGAGTTGATTTTTGTGCATGGTGAAAGGAGTGGGTCTAATTTCATTTTTTACACGTGTTTATCCAATTCCTCCAGCACCATTTGTTGAAGATGCTATCTTTGGCCCAGCGTACATTGTTGGCCCCTTTGTCGAAGACCAGATAACTGAAGTTACTTCCATTTAAAGCTGGGTCTTCAGTTCTGTTCCATTGATCTGTCTTTCTGTTTTTATGCCAGTACCATGCTGTTTTCATTACTATGGCTTTGTAGTGTGTTTTGAAGTCAGGTATGGTGATGCCTCCTGAGTAGGATTGGTTACTTAGACTGGTTTTGGCTATCCGAGGTCTTTTGCCCTTCCAAATAATTTTAGAGATTATTTTTTCTATGTCTGTGAAGAATGAGGTTGTGATTTTTATCGGCATTGCGTTGAATCTGTAAATCATTTTTGGTAGGATTGCCATTTTTACTATATTGATTCTCCCTATCCATGAGCATGCAATATCTTTCCATCTTCTCACATCCTCCTCTATTTCCTTCTTAAGTGTTTCAATATTTTCCTTATATAAGTCCTTTAAATCCTTGGCTAGTGATATTCCAAGGTATTTGATTTTCTTAGAGACTATAGAAAATGGGACAGTCTCTCTGATGTCCTTTTCTGTCTGCTTGCCTTCTGCGTATAGAAAGGCTACTGATTTTTGTGTGTTAATTTTGTATCCTGTCACATTGCTGAAGGCATTAATCACCTTCAAGAGGTTACTGATACTATTCTTTGGGTCTGATATATAAAGGATCATGTCATCTGCAAAGAGGGATAGTTTAATTTCTTCCTTCCGATTTGTATCCCTTTTATGCCCTTCTCTTGTCTAATCGCTTGGGCTAGAACTTCAAGCACAATGTTAAAGAGCAGTGGTGTGAGTGGGCAGCCTTGTCTTGTTCCTGAATTGAGTGAGATCTCCTTGAGTCGTTCCCCATTGAGAATGATTTGTGCTTTAGGAGTTTTGTAAATTGTCTTTATTAAATTGAGGTATAGGCCATCTAAGCCTATTCTTTCGAGAGATTTGAACATGAAGAGGTTTTGAATTTTGTCAAAAGCCTTCTCCGCATCTATTGAGATAACTATGTGGTTTTTGTGTTTGAGCCGATTAATGTGATGTATGACATTTATTGACTTGCATATGTTGAATCATCCCTGCATCTCTGGGATAAAGCCAACTTGGTCAGCGTTCATAATATTTTTGATGTAGCGTTGTATCTGGTTTGCTAGGACTTCGTTCAGGATTTTTGCATCTAAATTCATCGGAGATATGGGTCTATAGTTCTCTTTTCTTGTTGTATCCTTGCCTGGTTTGGGGATTAGGGCAATGTTAGCTTCATAGAAGGTGTTTGGAAGCCTTCCCTCTTTTTCTATTCTTCTAACAAGCTTCAGAAAGAGTGGTTTCAGCTCTGTGATGAAGGCTTGGTAGAATTCAGCTGAGAAACCATCCGGTCCTGGGTTTTTCCTTTTAGGAAGGTTTTTGATTACATATTCAATCTCTGCGGATGTGATAGGTTGATTTAGTGCTTTTATCTGCTCTGGGTTTAGCTTTGGCAGTTGGTAGGTGTCCAAAAACTTATCCATTTCTTCCAGGTTCTCTAATTTTGTGGAGTAGAGGTTTTGAAAGTATGACCTGATGATTCTTCCAATGTCTTCAGGATTTGTGATCTCACCATTATCCTTTCTGATTTTGTTGATTTGGGCTTTCTCGTTTCTTCATTTGATTATATTGGCCAGGGGTTTGTCGATCTTATTAACTTTTTCAAAAAACCAACTCTTTGATTTATCTATTTTTAAATTGTTTTATTTCCAATTCATTAATCTCAGCTCTGATTTTAATTTTTTCCTTTCGTCTTGAGCTCCTCGGGTTAGCTTTTTCTGTCTGTTCCAATGATCTTAGGTGGGTGGTTAGGCGATTGATTTGAGACCTCTCTGTCTTTGATATGAAGGCATTTAGCGGGATGAATTTTCCCCTCAGGACTGCCTTCATTGTATCCCATAACTTCTGATAAGATGTGTTATTGTCATGATTTATTACTAAGAAATTCTGAATTTCCTGTTTTATTTCTTGGATGACCCAATCATTTTTTAGGAGCAAATTATTCAGGCGCCAGTACTTTGTGTATTTTCTGGATCCTGTTCCATTGTTAATTTCTACCTTTAATGCACTATGGTGTGATATGATGCAAGGAAGTATATCGATCTTCCTGAATTTGTTTAGCAAGGATTTGTGACATAAGATGTGATCAATTTTAGAAAAAGTCCAATGTGCTGCTGAGAAGAATGTATATTCTGTGTCTTTGGGGTAGAACGTTCTGTAAATGTCTGTTATCCCCAGCTGGTCAATGGTGTCATTAAGCTCTGTTATGTCCCTGCTGATCTTCTGTTTGGTTGATCTGTCTAGGGCTGATAGATGTGTATTAAAGTCTCCTACTATGATGGAATTAGAGTCTATTTCTGCTTTATTTTTGAGTAGGGTTTCCTTTATGAACTGTGTTGCACCCAAATTTGGTGCATAAATGTAAATGATGGTGATATCTTCCTGCTGGATCATTCCTTTGTAAGAAGTGACCATCATTATCCTTTTTAATTGATTTTGGTGTAAAGTCTATTTTGTCAGAGATTAATGTAGCCACACCTACTTTCTTTTTACTTCCACATGCCTAATAAACTGTTTTCCATCCTTTTACTCTAAGAAGATTTCTGTCTTTAGAAGTAAAGTGTGTTTCCTGAAGGCAGCCGATGGAAGGGTCCATTTTTCTGATCCACCCTGCAAGTCTGTGTCTTTTTATAGGGGAGTTAAGTCCATTTATATTCAGTGATATAACTGTGAGGTTTGCTTTAAGCCCTGCCATGATGAAGGGTTAATGGGGTCTGTTGTCTGTGGTGCTGTTATTAGTGCACTGACTGTGATTGTCATGCGTGATCTCTGGGACTCTTCTGAGGTAGATTTCTTGTTTCTTCTGTGTGGGATATCTCTTGCAGGATCTTCTGGAATTTTGGCTTTGTTTTCAAATAGTCATAGAGCTGGTTTACTTTATGGAACACATTCACTTCTCCATCTATCATGAGGGATAGTTTTGCTGGGTACAGTAGTCTAGGTTGAAATCCCTACTTCTTTAGGCCCTGAAAAGCATTATTCCAAGCCCTTCTGGCTTTCATGGTTTCTAATGAGAAGTCTGAGGTAAGTCTGATGGATTTTCCTTTATAAGTTACGGTTTGCTTTCCTCTAGCAGCTTTGAGTATTTTCTCTTTGCTTTCTATATTAGGCATCTTAATTAAAATGTGTCTTGGAGAATTCCTCTTCATGTCCTGTCTGTTTGGAGTCCTCTGGGCCCCTTGAAAGTTGAGTGGGCTTTCTCTTGTTAAATAGGGAAAGTTTTCTTGAATAATTCTGTTGAAGATTTTTCCTATGCCCTTAGCCTGGGCTGCTTCTTCCTCTGGGATCCCCATGATTCTTATATTGGGCCTCTTTATGGTATCCCATAGATCTCTCAAATTTTGCTCACTTGATTTCTTGAATTTATTGAAACCTATGACATCCTTATTAATTCCTTCTGACTTGTCTTCCACTTCTGAGAGTCTGTCCTCCAGATTGTCAACTCTGGAACTGATTGATTCAAGGGAGGTTTTTAACATCTCCTTTTCTTTTCTTTTCTTTTTTTTTTTGGTTTTTCGAGGTAGGGTTTCACTCTAGCCCAGGCTGACCTGGAATTCACTATGTAGTCTCAGGGTGGCCTTGAACTCATGGTGATCCTCCTACCTCTGCCTCCCAAGTGCTGGGATTAAAGGCGTGCGCCACCACGCCCAGCAACATCTCCTTTTCATTATTGGTTTCTGCTCTAATTTTGTTTATAGTCTCCAATTCTTTGGTGCGATCCAATTTCCAATCTATTTTTGTTTTTGCTTGGGATTCCTGATAATCATTTTTAAGTTTTCTGAAGTCCTCATCAAATTTAATCAATTGATTGTCTAGTTCCTCTCTTAGTTGATTAAATCTTCAGTTCACTTAATGTGTTTCTGAAATCATTCATATTTCTCTCCATTAAATTCAGTCTGGAGTCTATGCTTGAGTTAGAAAGCTTCATCTCATTCATGTCTTTTCTCATAATTTCCATATCAGCCATTAACTGCTTCATGTTTGCATTGCAGTTGTGGTCAGGAGTCATATTATTCTCTCTTTTTGATTGTATATGTGCTGCCTCTAATTCCTTGACATTTTCCTGTTCCATAAAGGGACTAGGGGCCCTGGGTTGGGGAGTTCCTTCTTTGATTTCTGTGGGTTTTTTTCCGTTGATTTCTGCCCATGTCCAGGTAGGGGAGTGAGACTCAGGCACCCTGGGGAGTGCTATTCAGCCCACTTTACTTCCTGGCAGTGGCACATGATCCCTGGTACTCGCGGAGACCTCGCGGAGACCACCTGTTCCTGTGCCCTCCTGGCAGGTACCTGGCTGAACTGCCTCTGCCAAGTTTCCCAGGCAGCTGCCTGAGGTCTGGCCCCAGAACCAAGCTAGGTCAGGTTACCCAAGGATTGTGTCTGCCTGTTATGTGGGGGGGTTGTGGAGAGAAGCTTGTCCGAGGATCAGGTGCTGGAGGGAGGGGAGCCCTGCGAGGGGAAGCCACTCAATAGGTGGCACAGCCACGAAGGGACAATGGCGGAAGCTTGGGGTGGGGGAGGGTTCAGCTCTGTGTTCCCCTGAGGAGCAGAGAGCCCCGGAGGAACCCTGTGGTGGTCCCGAAGCTGGGGAGAGGCTGGGCTTGGGTTCAGGTCTGGCTGCAACTTGGGGCCTGGATCCCAGCCAGAAAATCAAACCTCCATGGAGAGACTGCCCATGCCCTCCTGGCGAGCACCCGCCCAAGGTCCGGCCCCGGAACCAAGCTAGGTCAGGTTGCCCAAGGATCGCGTCTGCCTGTGTACGTGGGGGGGTTGTGGAGAGAAGCGCGTCTGAGGATCGGGTGCTGGAGGGAGGGGAGCCCTGTGAGGGGAAGCCGGTCATTCGGCAGCCATGAGGGGACAATGGCGGGAGCTTTGGGTAGGGGAGCATTCGGCTCTCCACTCCTCTGGGGAGCAGAGAGCTGTTGGGGAACCCCGTCTGCACTGGCACAGGAGTTGGGGGGGAGGGAGGGCCCGGGCTCAGGTCTGGCAGGTGTCCAAAGTTTGGATCCCAGCTGGAAAATCAAACCTTTATGGAGAGAGTCCTGACGACGCTGTTACTCGTCCACCATCTTGTTCCGCCCCCCCTTGTAAAGCTTATTGACCGACCAGTACCCACGTAAAGCCAGATGCACAAAGTGACACATGACACATGCATCTGGAGTTTTTTTGTAGTGGCTGGAGATCCTGATGTGACCATACTCTTTTGTCTGTTTCTTCTTTCTCTGCTTGCAAATAAATAAATAAAAAAATTTTAAAAATCTACATGAGACATTTTTGTCTTATTTTTGAGACATGGCTCAGTAGTTAAAGGTGCTTTCTTGTAAAACCTAATGACCTGGGTTTGATTCCCCAGTGCCCACTTAAAGTCAGATGCAAAAAGTGGTACATGCGTCTGGAAGTTTGTTTGCAGTGGCAGGTGGCCCTGGCCTATCCATTTCTCTCTCTCTCTCTCTCTCTCTCTCTCTCTCTCTCTCTCTCTCTCTCTCTCTCTCCTTATTCATTCATTTATTTATTTATTTATTTTTGGTTTTTTGAGGTAGGGTCTCACTCTAGCCGAGGCTGACCTGGGATTCACTCTAGTCCCAGGCTGGCCTTGAACTCACAGTGATCCTCCTACCTTTACCTCCTGAGTGCTGGGATTAAAGGCGTGCACCACCATGCCCAGCTTTCTGTACTTCTTTATATATCCCTCTTTCTAATAGATAAAAATCTATATAGTAGGGGAAATAAAAAGAACAGAAAGACAGAATGAAAGAAAAAAGCTAGAAGCTAGGCATGATAGTGCACACCAAGAGGCAAAGGCTGGAGAACTAACTGCCAGAGCTACATATAAGACCCTATTTCAACCCTTCCCTAAAGATGGCCACATCTCTGCCTCACCTGTGCAGAGGACCATGGGCAGAGCAGGGTTATGGAAATGTAAATTTAAACCACAGTGAAGCACCTTTGTGTAATCAGTGATTAGCAGAAATTAGCACAACAATGCCATCTGTTGACAGTGACGTGGATCAGCAGGGGCTCACACATTGCTGGAACCGGGCACTAAGACAAGCACTTAGGAAAACAATCCATATTTTACCTCATAGGTCAACATATTTACAGACTAACAAACTTACTCCTAGGTGACCCTTGGAGAATTTAAAGACACAAGATCACACCTGAAAAGTCACAGCAGAGGCCAGCGGTGACCCCGGTGCCCATGAGCAGCACAGAAAACGTGATATGTTAGTTACACACTGAAATATCATACTGCCACAAAATGAATAAGCTACAGCTGTATTAACGCCTAGGATGCCTTCACAAATGTAATGTGGTGTGTAAACCACATTTTTCAGAAAATATACCTAGTATGTTTCTACAAAGTTAAAAATTGCTTCAAGGCACCCATCAGTAACAACACATTTGGGCCAGGAAGACCGGGCTGAGTACTAGGATATACAGGATCCCGTGCCACAAGGACTAATACAGACAGCCCACGGAGGAGGATATCCAACTGATCAGGGAGGGGGAGGGGGGAATTCGGGAATTCGGGATAAAACCACATTGTTTGCCCACTAAATGATGTAACTCATTATGGACAATAAATATATATTTTTAAAAAATTGCTTCAAGGGTGGTGCACGCCTTTAATCCCAGCACTCGAGAGGCAGAGGTAGGAGGATCAAAGTGAGTTCAAGGCCAGACTGAGACTACACAGTAAATTCCAGGTCAGCCTAGGCTAGAGAGAGTCCCTACATTGAAAAAAAACAAGAAAGAAAGAAAGAGAAATTGCTTCGAGGGATCATGGGTATGGTTCAGTGCTTGTCCTGACCATCATAGTGAGCCCTTGAGCTAGAGAGATGGGTCAGTGTGCTTCCTGTGCAAGCATGAGGGCCAGAGAGGGCCTGAGTTCAATCTCCAGATCCCACATGAAGAGCTGGGTGTGGCTACAGACCCCTGTAACTCCACGGGAAAGCAAAAAGCTTGGAATCATTGGAGCAAGCTCTCCAATCAGTAAAGACTCCAGCTCAAAACAAGACTGCATGGGAGAGTGATGGAGCGGGATACCCACATTCTGCTCTGGCCTCCCCAGGCAAGCACTCTCCACAGTAGGTGAGGGTATGTATGCCACACTATACCAGACACACACACACACACACACACACACACACACACACACACACACACACACACGAATAATTAAAAAAAAACGCTGCATGCCTTGAACAACATTATAGAAAACTTGACCTAACAGACATCTGTATATAGAACCTTCCATCCAACAGCAGCAGAATCCACATTTATTTGTTTGGTTGGGTTTTTTTGGAAGCAGGGTCTCACTGTAGCACATGTTGACCTGGAAATCACTCTGTAGTCCAGGCTGGCCTCAAATTTATAGCAGTCCTCCTACCTCAGCCTCCCAAGTGCTGGAATTAAAAGCATGTGTAACACCATGCCTGGCTAAGAATGTACATTCTCTTGAAATTGTTTATTGTTTATTGCAAGAAGAGACAGAATGAGAATATGTGCACCAGGGCTTCTTGATCCTGCAAACAAATTCCAGATGTGGGTACCACTTTGTGCATCTGGCTTTATGTGGGTACTGGGGAATCAAACCTGGGCTGACAGGCTTTGCAAGTGAGCACCTTTAACCACTGAGTGATTTCTCTAGCCCCTAAAATATTTTATTTATTTATTTATGAGAGAGAGTATGGGTACATCAGGGCCTCCTGCCACTGCAAATGAAGCCCAGACTCATAAGCCACTTTGTGCATCTGGCTTTAAGTGGGTACTAGACACTTGAATTTGGCCATCAGGATTTGAAAGCAAGTGCTTTCAAACCACTGAGCAATCTCTCCAAGAATCCACAGTCTTAATCTGAGTCTGTAATCACAGCACTTGGGAGGCTAAGGCAGAAGTTTGAGGCCAATTTAGGCTACATAATGAGACACAGAATAATTTATGCTCCATGATTACATGGAGACTACATGGTAGGCTGTAAAACAAATTTTTTTTTGTTTTTTCGAGGTAGGGTCTCACTCTAGCCCAGGCTGACCTGGAATTTACTATGTAGTCTCAGGGTGGCCTTGAACTCATGGTGATCCTCCTACCTCTGCCTCCCGAATGCTGGGATTAAAGGCGTGCGCCACCACGCCCGGTTTATAAAACAATTTTTAATTTTTAAAAGTTTCAGTTCTATGTAACAAAATCAGGGCTGGGGGTGTGACTAAGGCAGTTTTTGCCCATGAAGACAACAATATGGTGGCTCACACCTGCAATCCTAGCTCTTGGGGGTCTGAGTTCAAAGCCAGTCTGAGTTACAAAGTGAGAGCCCATCTCAAAACAATAAAATAAAATAAATAAAGACAAAAACTTTCCCCATGTAAGAAAGAGATAGACAACCCAAACAACTTAAATTTTCACTTCCTGGAACTACAAAAAGAACAAACTTAAGTCCAGAGTCAGCAGAAGGAAGGAAACACAGGTGGGGCAGAAGTCATGTCTTGTGGGCTGGAACACAATAGAAAAGATCAATGAAACGAAAAGTTGGGTGTTTTCTTTAAAGATACATAAAATCTACAAAACTTATGTAAACTAAGAAGAGTAAAGGCCTGAGCTGGGCACAGCGGCACACATCTATGACCCCAGCCATTGGGAGGTAGAGTCAAGATGATCAGGAAAGAGAGAGAAAGAGAGTGCTTCCAGGTAATAAAGGAGACTGAGGAGAAAGCCCACGCAGAGAACCAGCAGATGCCACCCCACCTAGGCAGGAATCGAACTCGTGTCTGATCCAGTTTCATCCACAACAGCTTCAGTGCCCGCAGCTGGCTCCACAGTCTAGCTCACTACCTAGGTGGGCTGGCCTTTGGGGTGAGCCCCTAGAATCTGCAAACCAATCGGGTGGGTCTTCTCCCTACATACCTGAATCTGATGATGAAATCATCCATTTTCAATTGACTTTTCCATGCTGATCTGGGTTCTCTCTGCCCTGTGATCTCTGTCTGGGTAAGCCTGGCTTTCCTGGAGAGCAAAGCATTATTTCTTGGCCTGGGTAATTTTCTGCTTGCCTCTGTTTTATGCTTTGGGGTAACTTCTCACTTTAATCACATTTGACTTTTATCTAATCCCTGAATCTACCACATTCCCTTCACACTCTAGTTCTATTATATGGGGATCTCCCCTGTGTAAACTCTCTAACTCAGGGAACCATGAGTGTAACTCTCTTTCCTACCCATTTCTTGTCTGCATTTCCTGGTCTCTGCCTTAGTCCTCTCTCTTCCCTGACTCTCTTGCCCACTCTTTTCCTTTGCGCGTGACCTGGCCTGAACATCCATGTGAGTCTATCCTTAATTCCCATCCCAGCTGGGAAGGGAAGAATACTTATTTATCTTGGCTTGGGTATTTTTCTACTTGAGTCTATCTATCATGCTTTGGGGTACACTCTCATTTTGATTATCTATAAGATTTATCTTTGAGTCCTTCACTATTTCTTAATCCTCTCTGGTCTGTTATCTGAAGGGGCTTCTATGTCTGATTGTTCACGTGTGTGTGGAAGAACTACCCCAACATTTTCCTAGATATCAAGTTCCCTTAAAATATACCTTATAAATTATGATTTCACCCCTAAATAAACTCAATAATTAGCCATTCATAATTTATCTTTCTTGGGTCCATTTTATCAACTTTTTGTTTAAATAGGGTTAGTATCCAATATTGGGGTAAACAAGTTTGAGGTACCACTCCTGAACCCCAAAATCATGCATCAGCAAGATGGCAGGATACAGCCACACTGGAGAGAACAGAGGAAGAAAGACACAGAAAGAGGGCTTCAGGGATGTCTCTCTGCCCAGCTGAATTACCAGTGCAAACTCCAGGACAGGAAGGGCAAGAAGTACGATCTGGACAGAAAAAAATCCCTAGCTTCAAATGCTGCAGGTCACCGACCACTGCAAGCCCAGCCATGACTCAGCCTCCCCAGTACAGATCCAAGACTCTGGAGAGCATGAGAGAGCAATCTCTGAGTCTCATTCCTGACATCAACTGAGCAGAACCCCCCCCCCCCCAGGCCAGAGGTTCTCCACAGTTTCCTTCAGGCAGCAAAGCTTGTGACAAGTTTGCTACACCCCGTGGTTGAAGGGATCCCAGCCCATTAAGCTAGCACCTGTGCAGACAAGTGCTCCCTTGGAAAGCTGGAAGCCCTGCGCAGGTGCAGCTACCCCACAGGATCCTTCAGTGAACAAGAGTGCTACATTTGTCCAGCCCACAGTTGATCTGACCTAGGGGCAGGGAAGCCCAGGTCTGAGATCTGGGAGGCAGAGGTAGGAGCATCGTCATAAGTTTGAGGCCAGCCTGGAACTACAAAGTGAATTCCAGGTCAGCCTGGG